>JAGPOY010000019.1:0-11489 GCA_018983105.1 Silene uniflora | reverse complement strand
TAACGCAGCGATTTCCTTCTTTCTTTCTATATAGCTCGGTTCATGACGCAATTCCCTTAATCTTTTATTTTCCATTTCTAATAACAATTTACAATCCCTGTGCACCCATGGACTCGCAATATTAGTACCTTGGTTAACGGCCATAATTTTGGAGTAAAATAAAATAAAATAATTGTTCAGATCAGATGCAATGTTGATTCAAATAAACCCACAAATCATGCGACATTGATTTAATAAAAATTAAAAAGATGAACATTCCCTACTCCTTACAGATAAAGGCGTGCATCGGTCAGATGAACAATTTAACATGCATCGATCAAATCAAGATTAATGATAGTATAAATAAATATAAAGGCAACACGGCTCAAAAAAGTCAAACCGTTGTCGATCCATGTGCACCGCCATTTACTCGCAAGTTTATTTATTTTAATTTTTGTCATAAAAATCAAACAGTCAATTCCATTTAAAACGGTTTTGGGAGAACTGTTGTAAAATAACACAAAAAACCGTTGTTAATTAACAATCACAACCGTTGTTAAATAACAATCACCACTGAAGTTTGAACTGAACAATTGACAAGGGTGTAGAAGAACCAATAACTGATCTATGGATTTCAAAAAATGGAAGCAAATCAAACAAGCATAACTCAACACTTTCAAAATGATCATTTCATTTAAATTTAAACCAAATACATTACAGCATTTATCAGAAATCACAAGATGTAAAATAAGCCGGAACAACCCCGGTTACGAGTAAAAAGCGCTTCTCAACCTTCCACCAATCACGCCACTCTAGTATACCGCTAACTTCCGGGTCATTGGCTTCATATTTGTCAAGAGCAGACTGAATATATGCAAGGACATGACTTGCATGTGGAGATAAAGTTGGAAGAGTAGAACTCAACATATCTCTCGCTGCAGACAAGTTGCGAGTAATAGGCCTACGAGGGTATGAAGATGATGATGATGATGAGGCTTTGTTGACAAACCGGACTGCTTCACGCCGCTTAATCCAATAATTCCGTTGATGTTCAAGGGATGCTTTGATTAATGGATGTTTATCGGCGGCAAGCCCTGCGAGAACCTTCTCATCGTCTGCAATTGTTTGTGTGAGCCATTCTTCGCTATTGATAAAACTAGGGTTTATTGCCATGTTGTTTCAAATTTATGTTATGGGGATGAAGTCTTGTGATTTGATATTTATAGAGGATGCTTTAACAAGTTGTAAGTAATAATGGAGGTTAGTTAATAAAGAATCTTTCATCATTTATAGCCACATTTTTTATAATATTTTTAAAACCCACATATATATATTCAAGAAAAGCACATACGTACATAACAAGAAATTAAAAAATGCGCGGTTTCAACAACGTTAATTAGAATAATAATAATTATAATTAATTAACATAATCATTTTGTAATTCCCCTTCAATTGATATAAATATTGGTAATTCAATGTGTGGATTATTAGGAGGCACTTGTTCCGCCTCCCATTGACGAGGCACAGTGTCAATATAGTGCCGATATGTTCTTAATAGATCAATGTCTCTATTAGTTGCAATCCATAAATATTGCGCTTGTAACCCATCATCTGTATAATAATTAGTCCTCTATGCATCACGATCCTCGTATCTTGCTTGGAGTTTTCTCGCTTGACGATAAGACTCATGCTTCTTCCCATGGCTTTCAAACTCAATAATTGCGTACCCAAGAAAACCATCTTTACCCCAACCTGGATGGACCTTTTTGACGTTCGTATAGCCGCATTGACGAAGCATATCTCTCATCCAAGTAAGACTTCTCGAATAAGCATTGTCATTGTCATCATATTTGATTGGAAGGTTGTGTATAATACATGTACTAGGATGGACATAGCGGGTATTTGATTGCAATTCAGCGGGTTTAGAAGACGACGACATGGTGATCGAAGTGTAATATTTTTAATTAAATTATAGGCTATAATTAATTGAACTTTGAATTGGTGGATATGTTAAATTGATCATTACATTATAAGTGATATTTATAGAGAAATATGTATGCATGCATATGTGTGAATATAATAATGGACGGATAGTAATAATCCTGGTCAAACATGCAACGGTTCATTATTTGAATTTTAAACATCGAAAAACGTACCCATAACTTAAACCAGTCCAAATATCGAAAAACATTTGCAACGGTTATACTTAATTAGTGAACGATGAAGAACAACGGGCACAAAGGAACCGTTCTTTTATAATAGAAATATAATCACGGTTACGAAACCCGCTTCAGAAAATAATAACAACGGGTACAACAATCCGTTGCTATTGAATATTTACCAACGGTTTTTAAAAGGCCGTGTTCTTAGTTTAGTAACGGTTATTTAACAACCGTTGATAAGAGCGTTTTAATAACGACGTTAAAGAAACCGTGACATATATTTAATAACGGTTCCAAAAACAACTGTGTTAAAACCTTTATTACAACGGTTTTTTTTTTTTGTAAACCGTCATTATATTTAGCGCTCTTTAGGTTTCCGCAAGTAATTGACTAACGGTATTCTAAGGGCCGTTGTTATATGCATTAAACCGTTGAGTTACGCTCGTTATTGATGGCCAGAATTGGCGTAGTGAGTCCCTTCATAAGGTCAAGGAGGTTCCACTATAAAACCAATTGGCTGTAGAGGGAGTAACCCCTTGCCTTATAAAGTGAGATCTTCTCTCCTCTTCTATCAATGTGGGACTCTCACATGTGGGAATATATGGGTGGTTTTCTTAACACTCGTCCTCACATGTGAGGCCCATTTAAATCGGTCTGGGGATCATTTACGCCTCACTCCCAGCCGTTAAAGCAAACCGGGTTATTTTTCGATCACGGTTGCGTATAATGGCCCAGTTTAATTCATCATACCCATGTCGTTCGCCATGGGCTCTGATACCATGTTAAATCATGCAACGGGCCTGGGCCGCACCCAAATGGAGGAGAGAGAGTCCGCTTCATAAGGTCAATGAGGTTCCACTCTAAAACCAATAATTGCCTATAGAGGGAGTAACCCCTTGCCTTATAAAGTGATATCTCCTCTCCTCTTCTATCAATGTAGGACTCTCACATGTGGGAATATATGAGTGGTTTTCTTAACAAATAATATTGAGGAAGATGAAAAATATTCTTCCAAGTTCCATGAACCATCTTCTTCCATCATCCAAATGTCACTTGAACGAAGATTAATATCGCCAACATGTAGGTATAACCGTCCATCCAACTTTCCAAGTTGTGCAAGTTTCTTCCCTTGAATCGGTAAACTAAGGTCGTCTCTCCATTTCTCTGAGACCACATCAAAACGAGCAATTCGATATTCTCTCGAGGAACTATGTGTCTCAGCTGAAACAAGATAGTGTAGCATCTTGTTTTCGAATATTATGTAGCCCACAACTCCACAATCTCTCGCGGTTGAACGCGAGTAGTGGGAGTAGAACAGCTCCATAAATTAGTCTTAAAGTTGTATATACATACAGATCTGACATCCTCCGTCCAAACATAACGAGTAACTACAATCTTATAGTCGTCGTGTTCACTATCAGAACCAAAAACCACAACATATGCTATGTCTCGACCATTTCTTCTCCGGCAAAGGAAGGATTGATTCGAAAGTACACGTTGTAGGGTTGCATATAAGGAAGTATTTAATCCTGTAAAAAGCAGGCTTCCTGGTACGAAAAATCGTCCTAGCAAGTTTGATAATGCCTATAAAGTGGAGCTCCCCGGAGATTACGGTGTCCATGCTACGTTCAACATGAGGGACCTCACACCCTACTTGGATGATGACAGGTTGGCTGAATTAAGGTCAATTCTATTTAAATGGGGAGGGGATAATACGGTTGCAGATGGCTCGGGGACTGATGATGGCTCGAGCGTTGCTGGTACTTTAGTCTCGGGTGTTTCGAGGCCGATAGCTAGCTCGGATTTTGTTGCCTTAATCACGCACTTGGAAGCTAGCTGAGCGGGGGGAGTTTTGTCAATTAATCGCTTTCTTTATTGCTATTTTGTTAGTCTTAATAATTGTCTTTAGTTATCTTAATTAGTTGCTTTTATTTAAGACTTTTCAATTGTACTCAACTGATGGTACAATTGCTATTTAAGCTTAAGATTAGCTATGAATAAAACAGTACAATATACACAAAAACCTTGTTCAAAACTTTCCGAATTATCGATATAATTCCCCCTCGAATATTAGGACGTGCTTCCTAGTACTTTAGTTCATTTGTCGGGTGATAGGTCTTGCCTGCAATTTTGATCACTCGAGTCATAGGTCTGGTTTTGTGATCACTTATCTTGTTCATTTTTACTTCCGCTGTTGATTCGTATCAAAAAATTGGTCGAACAACAACTTAAAAGTAATAGTGTTGTGAAATGCAATTTGGTGTAATTTGAAAGTAATAATGTGGCACGCACTTTGAGGTGATGACTGATGAGGTGGTATGTAGTTATCTCGAACATATATTTTCGAAAATTTTATAAGCCAATATCTACTTGATAGGTTAACATTGTGTATTTTAAGGAAGATATATTGTCTTGACCCAACGGCCAACCCGTTACGGGTAATTTAAGAATCGGGTATCTTTCAGGTTCGGGTTAAAAAAACAGGTAATTTAAGAGTCGGGATAGAGTCGGTTAACGAATCAGGTCAGATTTTTACAGGTCAGGATCAGCCCTTCCAACTCGCAATATTAGAGGGCACGAATAAGGCTTGGTCAAAAATTTTCAAAGGCCTCGCCGGTCTTAAACCTGTTAAGACTAACGACAAGGAGGATAACGGAAAGGAATATAAAGTCCTTAAGTGTAGAAAAGCTGAAAGTTTAGTCCCCATTGTTACCGTTATCTCAAGAAAAAATACATTCTAAAAATGGAGAATGTTCAAAATTCAAATTTCAAAATGGTTTAATTGCCGTTGACCGTTCCATAAATTTTACTCCTTGAAAATACTCCGTCTCATATCTTCTAGTCCCCACCAACAGAAAACCACAATAAATAAAACCTCTCTCCACCGCCGGAAAATAAAACCACATCTCCATCGTCATATCTTCACCGCCAACACCACTATCACCAGTTAACTCTCATTTAATCTTTCTCCGTCATTTCACCTCCTGACGACCCAACATCTCTCCACCGCTACAAACACCATTATCACCACCACCCCAATACCTTAATCCACATCAAACAAAACCGAAAAAAATGACAAAACACTACTACAAATTGACACTTGCGCCACGAATTATGCCACGGGAATTTATAATTCGTGGCTAAATTTTGTTTAGCCACGAGAAAAATTTCAATCAATATTTTATAAAAAAATTATGCCACGGAAAAACTTTTCCCGTGGCAAAAAGTCAATTGCACCACGCTTTAGGCTACGATCGTGGCTAATAATCATTCTTGCCACGAACAATGTCATACCCGTGGCAAACTTATATTTAGCCACAGATCATTCTGTGACAAATATTTTTTTAGCCACGACTTACATCTTGTCCAGGGCAACATTTTGATTAATGTAATAAATATTTGGTATTATTTTATTTAATTTTGTAAGAAATTTAAAACTTCTATAAAATCATAAACTAGTAAAGAAAATTATCATCATCTTAATTTTTGATTTTTCTACAAATCAAATTACGTTTTAATTAGTGGTTATTTCATAACATGGATAATTTCATAAATAAATCTGAATATATAATTCTTTTTATTAAAGTCGTGAATTTCTCGTCAATTGTTTTATCTTTTTTTTGTTAAAACTTTATAATATTGAACAACTTAAAATACTGCATCACGTTTAAAGACATATAATATGTCAAGTTAAATAAGTAACTTATTATCACATATCATGACAAGTCAAAAACTAATATATTGTCAAAATTTTCATTCAAAAATTGATTTATATCTTTATTTGTAAAATTTTATAGAAACAATTGAAATTGAGATAAAATTTAACTTGGTAAAAAATAAATTTTGCGGAATTTTATAAGGAGTAAAACAAAAAAGAGAATTAGATTAAAAAATGATTAAATAAAATTTATTTCAAAAAATGATATCCGCAAATCATTAAAAAAAGGAAAAAAAACATATTGATAAAATAATCGATAAAAAATCAATATAGATAATCATTTTTTTATTAAAAATGAACGCATCAGAGAGAAAATAAAAAAGATATTATAATAATGAATTCACATGTGTAAGTAATTTGAATTATTTGATGATATAAACGATTAAGAATAACCAAGAGAAATCAATTTAGAGTAAACAATAATTATGTTGTACGTCGATTAGAGTCAAGGATCAATTCCGTGTTTTTTTGGCAAATAGTGACTCATTTTTGGTTAATAGTGAGATGGTCATTTTTTAGTAATAAAAAGTGATCACTGATACCCAAAATCGATCACTATTTAAATTAAAAGTTGCAAGTACGACATACAATAAAATTTGCGTAGAAAAATATACAAAAAAAAAATGGGTAAAAGAGAAATTAAAATCAAAATGTCGACAAATTAAAAAAATAATAAAAAAATATATTAGGAAAACACGATTAGGTTTAGTTCGGAGCAAATGTTTTGCTGACTTGAGCAAAAAATGAGCTCAGAATCATTAGTTGGGAGGTCAACATCAAAAACTCGGATAATTTGGCAAAAAGAATGTTTTTTTGGCAAAAATACGTAAATGATGTAATATTTTTTCAATTAAATAATAGTAAAGGTGGTTTTGAAAGAAAAAAAATCATTTTAAAAGGATTCAAAGTGTTAACTATATCAACAAAGTTAAGTTTCAATTTCGGTTGCTCATTATAAGAACTCCAGAGTTAAGCGTGCTCAGGTGAGAGTAGTCATGGGATCGAAAACATCTTTATCTTTCAGTCTTTCACTAATCACATCACTAATAAGAGTCATCATGTAACACCCCGGCCCAAACCGGGTCGGGAGCGGTTACTTATGATAGCTCACCAGGCTGTGTACATGGCCCACAGATCAACACAGGTCCTTTATAGCGCATTTTGTCCTCACTCATATGCATCCCAAAAACCTTCCCAGGAGGTCACCCATCCTAAGAGTACTCCCAGTCAAGCACGCTTAATTGTGGAGTTCTTTTGAATGGATAACCATAAAAGAAAGTGCACTTTGTTGATATGAGTAGTACTTACAATCCCTTTAAGCACTAGTTAGATTTTAAGCCTATCAATGGACCTCTTCAAGGGGGTACCCCACCCGAATAACTCATTCGGTTCAGTGGAGTATTACACATCAAGTCCTAATCCTCTTTACTTATAGTTAAGTTCCCGATACATTTAAACGACAAGATGAGACAAATATGAAACTTGTTCTTTATCTCAGTTTAAAGAAGAATCAAAGAAGTATGAAATGAGCTCACCTGTAGCATAAGATTTACAGGTCCGACATTGGCCGTGTATGGGAACTCGCCAGTGCCACACTCAAATGAGCAAGTCTAAGGCTCCATTTATCGCTAGGATAATATGACTCATTGCATTTTCTCTCACGTAGTCACGGGACAAATAAAGTAACGAAAAAGGTAGCACACTGAAAGGTAATTGATTATACAAAGAATCTCAGAAACAACTCCAGGAGCAACACTATAAGTCTATAATACTTGAATATTAAACAATTGTATATTCACTCTAAGTCTTAGTAAGTACAAATAAAACTAACCATGGCCATTGAGTTCTCCAACCCAGCACTTATACCAAACTCTGTTATTTTTGTCTCTCCCTTGAGATTTACAAGCAAATTTGTTATATTTATATCTCTCTGTACCAAGTGTCGAACACCATGCAAATAGTTCAATCCCTAAGTAATATTCACATATGAAAACTTAGCAGACAAGACTTTTCAAATGTAAAAAGTAGCAGAAAAATAAAAGAGCAAAAAACTGTAATATCAGTGTACATGTAAAATCTTCAGAACTATAGACAAAAATATTGGTTCAGGTATACACTTCTCAAATTGCATGATATCTGCAAGGGATCCCACCATTCATGTATGTACTCCAAAGCAATGCTTATTTACCCTGAATCAGTGAAATAAACCGCACCGTAGAACTCTACCAGACCCTGTGAACAAGGGGCCTCATATAGCGTCCTTAACTCGGTCAGATGTTGCTGTTTTTTTGCCTGTAGACAAAAAAAAGTCATTATGAACAGTCACACCCCCAATATTTGTAATTGTATACTGATTATTTGGAAAGGCGACCTTCAAGTAGTGCAGTAAGCATTCAGTACTTACTCGAATGAATTTTGTTTACTCATGTCTCCCCTTAGAAAGAGCAATCTCGTACTAGTACAAAAACTTACAGAGGTCATTCGCAACTTTGTTGTGAAGCGAAGAATGATAACAGGTGAAAAAATAAAAGAATATCATGTTAAACCCAAATAATACCGGAATTAAAATTGTAATAATAGCATCCCGACATGCAAATATTCACCAAAAAAATGGAAAAATCAGCTAAAGTTGCTTACCGCATGCGTAATTCAAATGACTTCTTGTGGCGGCATGATAGGCTTGCCAGCTAAGTCCCAATGGTCAAAAAGATCTGATGACATGCTTAATGTTAAAGATTTGATGATGACACAAACAAAAGAGAGAAAAATGGTCAAAAATGAAGCAAACAGAATCTGTCTCACCCCAAACCCAACAATCGACAACAAACTAACACCTTAATTTTGATTGCATGCATGGTAAAAAAAAATATTGAAAGACAAACACCAGAATCTACTGGGCAAATTTGGGGAAATGGCAGACGATTAAGAAAATGTAAACAAAAAGACAAACAAAATCAAAAAACAACCCAGAAATAGAAAATGGAACAACAAAGGCTATTCTTTTGAGCCACAAAATCATTACATGCAACCAATTAAAACCTAAAAAAAGCCCCAATTATTGCATGCCATCAATTCAAACCCAAAAAATAAACCCTAACTTATTTAATTTAGTTTACAATCAATAATTCAAAAAATCACACGAATCAGCAACTTACCAACTTCCATTCTTGATCGCCGTTGTTATTGCTTTGATGGGGAGAGAGACGGGAGAAAGAATTCAGCTGGGTACTTGATCACACCCACTGTACAGAGAGGAGAGGAAAGATAAGAAAAAAGTGGAAGAAGGTAAAGGCAAGACGGGAATGAGAGTGACAGAGAGATAGGAAGAAGAAAGGGGACAAATGAAAGAAGGAAGAAGATGGCAGAAATGTTGATAGAGAGAGTGAGTGGCAAGAAAGTAATAAGAATGAAAGAGAGGGGCATAATGGGCAGAAATACCAAGTCTACTGTTACAGCTACAGTAGTCATACTTTGGGATTTTTAAAGAGTCCCAGAAATAGAAAATGGAACAACAAAGGCTATTCTTTTGAGCCACAAAATCATTACATGCAACCAATTAAAATCTAAAAAACGCCCCAATTATTGCATGCCATCAATTCAAACCCAAAAAATAAACCCTTAACTTATTTAATTTAGTTTACAATCAATAATTCAAAAAATCACACGAATGCAACTTACCAACTTCCATTCTTGATCGCCGTTGTTATTGCTTTGATGGGGTGAGAGACGGGAGAAAGAATTCAGCTGGGTACTTGATCACACCCACTGTACAGAGAGGAGAGGAAAGAGAAGAAAAAAGTGGAAGAAGGTAAAGGCAAGACGGGAATGAGAGGGACAGAGAGATAGGAAGAAGAAAGGGGGCAAATGAAGGAAGGAAGAAGATGGCAGAAATGTTGATAGAGAGAGTGAGTGGCAAGAAAGTAATAAGAATGAAAGAGAGGGACATAATGGGCAGAAAAACCAAGTCTACTGTTACAGCTACAGTAGTCATACTTTGGGATTTTTAAAGAGTAAGGATATGACTATCACAATGTACAATCATAATTGAAGACTTATACAGTTGGTTTAGATTTCTATCCTAGTTGTTTCTAGTCTTCTAATTGAAACACACGACTTCATTGACTAAAAACGTGTGATTGGTAATTTTTATTATTATTATTATTGGTCAAAAGTGTTTCATGAAAATTACAACCAATGAAATCGCTCGAAAAAAGCTTCCTTTAATAATATAGATAGATATCGATTGATTCTTAGATTTAAAACCTCGAGGATATATGAGCACTTTTCAGAAGCAGTAGGTCTCCTGAGAGACGGTCTCTCACTAAAATAGTGAGAGACGACCCATATGGTACAAAATGGGATGTACCAAACCCTTTTGACTACTAAATGAGGAGAGAGAAAAAAATAAAAACACAAAAAATACCTTAATTAAGTAAGATATTGGGCGCATATCTAGGAAGGAAATTTATTCCTTTTGAACTCAAAAGACTAAAAACGTTCCATATTATTTTATTTCCAAAGCAGTAAAATTTTGAGATACAAAACCCCATTAATATTCATCCATATCTACATTCATCGCAACAAAAAATATTGAGATACAAAACCCCGTTAACTGTAGCAAATAATCAAAGATGAAGAAGAGGATTAATAGGAAGAGTCCCTTGAAGCCGGCACCGAAGAAAAGGGTGAAGATTGTACTCAGTATGTAGTTTTAGGATCTTGTTTTGATTGTAAATGTATTGATTTCAGGTTAAATGTTGTAGTCGATAATATTAGGATCTTGTATGTGTGATTGATTCGAAGTTGATCGCATGAGAAATCCATTCTGTTTATTCTGTTTCTATTTCCAATATTTTGGTACAGTAACTCATTTGGATGGTTTTTTTTTTTTTGTTTTTTTTTTACAGTAATCCGATTTTGGGTATTTTATGGGTAGTTGAATTTCGTACCTAATTGAAAAGTTTTTGTACTGTATGTATGAATATCGTACCTGTCAAATATAGTTTGTACTATTGTATGAATCTCGTACTACAAAGTTATGGTTTTGTACCAATTGTATGAGTACCGTACCGGTTTAATAGATTTTTGTATCCGTCTCTAAAAGTAGTACCAATTATCATAAACTTAGTATTGGTACCTCATATGTTGTTTATTGTGTGATTTTTTGATAGTACCACTAACTTTGTCTTTTGTATTTTGTACAATGATAACGCCTTATTGTACCAATTAGTCTTGTACCTTGAGAATTTTGGTTTTGTCCAATTTACAAATCAATCTGCCACTCTGTCGTTTTTCAAATCAATCTGCCCACACATCAATGTTGTGGCTTGTCTGATTTGCTGATCGACTACAATTAAAGAAACTTATTCAGAATTGTATCCAACAAAGCTGTTCGTAGTTTGTACTCCTTGATTACGGATTCGTACCAATACGGGATTTGTATCGTACCAGTTTGATAGCTTTCTGTTCCCGTCTGTAGAATTTGTACCAATTTTCATAAAATTAGTATTGGTACCTCATATGATGTTTATGGTATGTTTGTGCAATAGTACCTTTAACTTTGTCGTTTGTATCGATTTACAATGTTTGTATTCAATTTCATGAATTTTGTACTTTGTACAGTTATGTTG
>JAGPOY010000018.1:0-28710 GCA_018983105.1 Silene uniflora | reverse complement strand
TGGATTTGATTGTTTTCTGGGATTTTGTTGTCATTGATATCTTTTTGGTGTTTTAGTGATTGTGTTGTGGAGTTTGTTTAACTATTTGGAGTGAAAGTGCTGGAATTTGTTTATGAAGAAGATGAATTTAGGTCATAATGGAGAAAGCTTATGATGTTTTAGGGGATTTTTGGCCCCGAAGATTTGATGGGTAGCATTGTTGTTAAACTCCCGATCCGGATCGTGGGATCTTACGATTCTACGATCCAAAAAGTGGTGACCGATCCGGATCTTAGGTAGGATCTTAATTTTGTAGGATCTTACGATTCAACTCGTGTCAAATTTTTTAAAAGTAGAATCTTAACCCGATCCTACGATTAAACGACCCGATCCTACAGTATTAGCGTTACAATTTTTTCATTTACTAAAATTTTATATACGACTTTTAAGATAGAAATCTATTATAAACGAGAACAATTAGTAGGTACAAGCTAAAATAATAGTGTTTTGAAATTTAATCACGACATTTTAACATATTTTGATAACACAATTATGTATTTTAGTTAATTTGTAGGATCTTACGATTCTACGATCCGATCCTACCGATTCGATCCCAGGGAGCTCATCGATCCAAAGTAGGATCCCGATCCTAACAACATTGATGGGTAGTGATAATTGGGTGGCATCAGGTGTCTTATTGAATTTTGTTGTTGGGTTTGTTCCAAGTTTTGATTATGATGACTGATTTCATGTTATTTTGTTATTTGAGGGTGGACTTTTGATTGTTTTTTGGGATTTTGCTGTCATTGATTATGCGTTGGTGTTAGTGATTGTCTTGTGGAGCTTGTTATACTATTTGGAGTATGAAAATGCTGAAATTTGTTTTCGAGAAAGACGAGTGTAGGTCATAAAAAGGAAGCTTTTGATGTTTTTTGGGCTTTTTCGGTTTGAGGATTTGGTGGTTAGTGATCATTTAGGTGTCTTATTGCCTTGTATTATTGGGTTTAACTCCATGTTTTGATTTTGTTGTTGTATTTCATGTTGTGTTACTCTGACTCTCCGACACGGTGTCGTGTCTGACACGTGTCAGAGAATCTTTCTGACACGGCTATTTTGGGGTGAATTTTCTATTTTGTGGTTTAAATTGAAGTGTTGTGTCGTGTCGGGCACGCGACACGACAGTTATGCGAAGTGTCAGAGTAACATAGATTTCATGTTATTTTGTTATTTGGGGTTGGATTTATGATTATTCCTTGGGGTTTTGTTCATTGATTTTTTCTTTGGTGTTTTAGTGGTTGTTTTGTGGCGCTTGTTATAACATTTGGAGTATGAAAATGCTGAAATTTGTTTCTGAGAAAGATGAATGTAGGTCATAAAGGAGGAAGCCTTTTGTTGTATTTCAGTCAGTTCGGCTCTAATATTAGATGATACTGACATTTGAAGTTGTCATTGATTTCTTTTGGTGGTTTAGTGATTATGTTGTCGAACTTGTTGTACTATTTGGAGTATGCAAAAGCTAGAATTTGTTTATGGAAAAAGTTGAATGCAAGTCATAATGGAGAAAAAGCTTTGGAACGCTTTTCCAGCTCGAATGTTAGTGTGTAGGTGGCATTAGGTGTTTCATTAGTTTTTTCTGGAGATGGTAATTGCTCGAAAGTTTTGATGCAATTCCAGATTTTGCGGGTATTTTTGAACATTACGACGATAAATAGAGGCAAGAAAGTGGAAGAGCTGCTCATTTTGCGGGTATTTTTGAACATTATGACGATAGTTAGAGGCAAGAAAGTGGAAGAACTGCTCAATGGGCATAATTATAGCTTCGTGTATAGTAGACTATAAGTTTCTAGCTAAATAATGTTAGCCACTTAGCCACACAGATTTGTGTGTTTTACCTCTTACAGACCTTCTGTACAATACGGTAACTGATAAGTATAGTGTCTAGTTTCTGTTTAGAGTGCCCGAAACAAACTGCATTCTGCATTAAGTTTGATGGTCTGATGGATCAAGTATCTGAAAGAAGTGATAGGTATTGATATATAGCTTCAGCCTTCAGTGAAGGTTCTTTTGTGTCTTGTGATAGCATAGCTATGCCTGAAGCTAGAAAATTTCAACCAATGGTGGAGTTTCGGTGTTCTCACTGGTCGGATTCATTTTGCCACTGTGGTTTGGTGCTGTACTGAAAGATTAATAATGGAAGAACGTATTGGTAAATTTGGGTGGAGCTTTAGAGTATATCAGTTGCTATTTCAGCTATGGTAAATTGGTAATGTTGAAATTTAACCAAGGGGATCACTATTATGTGCTTCTTTGGGATGAAGGTGGGTAAACTTGCTGTTTAATATCAATCTCAGTCTCTTGATTTAGGTTTCTGGAAATTTATTACTCCAGTCAGTACTTTATGGCTATAATTTTGAGTTTCAACTTGGAAAGTTGGAGTTGTCATATATGCATGGATATATCAGTGGTGCTGCCACTAGGAAAATGATTGTCTAAAACTCTAAATATATAAGTTCATCTCATCTTGAAATGAGATTGATGATATGTTTATTAGGTACTCTTGTTTGTAAATATTCGAGGTCTCCTTGTTTTAAATTTTATCAAGGCAGCTTGCCATTGCTTGGGCAACAATTATATCGGAAGCATAAAGTACCTTCTGATGGTTGAGTTGATTGGTATGTCACGATTATTTTAGGGAGCATTGTATTCCCAGTCCCTAGTCATGACATGACTAGCTCGTAATCATGAACTCTGAATCATGATTTTTTCCTGCATCGACATGCTCTTTATAAATGCTTTTTCGTGCCCAAGGTAAATATTTAGTAAACCTGATGGTTGATGTCCAGCTAAGTACTTGGTAGAAGTAGCTGGTGTGAATGTGTGATTAGTGAGACAACCTAATATTTTGATTTTATAGCTCCTGACTAATGAGGATGAAAGCTCCTCTTTCTTATGGTATGAGAAAGAGTCTTAAATAAGTAGGCCATGATTGTATGGTACTATATCGTGTATATCTTTCAATTTCTTCATTCAAAGATGTATGTGTAATGTAAATCAGGTAACTGACCCACAAGATTGCAAGGACCATTACCATTTACAATGATTAAACTACATGATATTGAAATTTGATAGTAGAATGAAGGGGAGTTCGTTCACTTCAGTTTGGTGTAGATGCCATGTGAGATGTGACTGCTGATGCTAGATAGTCATAGTTAGTTACGGTCATGAGTATCTATAGGTTTTTCTGCTGTTTCACCTTTTTCAACTCCACAATTATGACATGTGTACCTTCTATTATCTTCGTCTCTGCTACCTTTCTTTATCGACGCCTTAGAAGCAGGCCCCTCGAATTTTTCTTTCTAAAAGATACTACGATGTCTACGAAGTATGATTCTTATTAAAGCATTTTCTTCTGATAATTCGCTGTTGTACCATGCAAGTTAGTATCCAAGTGGTCCTTTCAGTGGAGTGCAAAGACCTTTGTTCTGGACTTCTGATCTAACTTCACGCCTCTTAAAAAGATTGTTTAGTGGGCTTTGGAGTTTGTTACTTCATGTAAACATATCTAAGCTCTATGTTACTCGGGCTCGTCTAAAAGTATCCGACTTAAGTATGTATCCAAGTCTCGGACTCGGCTATTTTGTGAAAATGCCATATTTTGGCTTAAAATAAAGTGTCCAATTGCCATGTCCGAATGTCGAACCTGAGACATGGGTACTCAGTATATATGAAGAGTCGGAGTAACATAGGCTGAGCTTGACCACGTCAGGGCTGACTAAGTCAAAGATTTGAAGAGAACACAGATGGTTTTACTGAAGTTGTTTATCATAGTTTACAGGTGGATAAGGTCTCATACAGATGTATAGCATGAGAAGATCTGCCCTGCTTTTGGATACTTATTTTCGACACTTGCATCTCTATTCTATTTTTCATTATCAGAGGTATTGATCTTGAAAGTAAGATTTGAACTGTTGTTAGAGGCCAAATGATATGTGAAACCATCTACTCCCTCTGTCCCGGCAGATAGTTAACGGTTGTTTTTGGATTGAAATTTTTAACATGCAAGTGGGCTAGATTCTGACACGCATTCTTCATAGAAAACATCGTAAAAAGGATACGTAATGTATTGGTTGAGACGAACCAAAAGGGAATGCATAAACTATCTGCAATGACAGAGGAAGTATATGGTACAGTTTGGTTGTATACTAAGGAAAGTGCTAATCTTTCGTTTGGGAAGACAACTATCTGGAGTTTTAATTGCTGTCAACAACTATAGAAACAAACTCTAGCTAGTCAGCTTCTCAAATCCAACCTAGTGGGTGTTTCACATACCATAGTTTCTTCTGTATGAGTGCTTCTGCACCTAACTGTCACTGGTTAGTGTAGACGTGGTCTTGTTTCCGGACCAACCTGGATGACTGGCATCATTTAAACTTGAAATACGGGTTTCCGAAATTCTGCCTTTTATCCAGAAGTGGTCATGTTTCATGACCAGCCTGGATGACTGGCATTATTTAACTCAGGAATACAGGTTCCAGAAAAGTATGCCTTTTGTCCAGACGGGTCTGTTCAAACATTCCATAGGTTAGGCTCCGGGTGCAGTTTCACGATTTTTGTAAACCTGAACCTGGATCTTGCCCTTGTACAGAACCAGTTTCCTTCATTATATTGAGTTTCTATGACCTGAAGCTGACCAAAGTGTCTTAAACTTCCCCAAACCAGATAATTTAGTCATGGGCAGATTGGCTTTGGATAAGAGTGTTTCCTGGAAGAGGTTAGTTGCTCAAACCTGAAGTTGATTGATAATTCATACATTAAGTTGAATTTTGACCTAGCTCAGAAGATACATTATTGCTTATTTGAGGTAAGAAACTTTTCTGGAACTTCGCGTGTACTTCTTGTGTAACTCTGAGATATTCACCAGAGTGTTTTCTTTTTTATCTATTCACGACATTATATGCTGCTGTAGCAGTTATCCTGTATCACTTGCTTCAAAGTGTAGAGGTAAGGCTACTGTTGTGTTTCTGAAAGTTCAAGAAGCAGACTTGTGTATTATGAAGTTATGGTTACCCTATCCCCTATGAATGTCTTTCCATGCAGGCATGCATGATAAAAACCATCGATATATTGGTGATACATCTGCTTATGAATCTTAGATTTCTCATATATTGGTACATGTTTTGTTGTTTTCTTACACCCTGCTATCCAAAGCTTCCTTCTGTAATGGCTCCTGACCCATGATTCGCGTGTTACACACTCTTGTGCAGCCTGGTCAACCTGTGTATGGTGCGGTAGGCAGTCAAGGTGGTCAATCAAGCAGACGTGGTGGGCGTGGCAGTTTTGGTCGTGGAAGTGGAAGAGGAAGAGGTGGGGGCCGCGGTAAGAATGTCAGCGCACCGACCACTAATACTGCCGATGCATCATATGTGCAAGAGCAAGCTGCTCCCAGCAAGCCCGCTCCCCAAATGGCCTGGTGCGAACTTTGTAGGGTTGATTGCAACACTCTGGAAATACTCGGTAAACATAAGAATGGAAAGAGACATCTTCGAAACTTGAAGGTCTTTGAAGAGATGCAAACTCTGAGCAAACAACATCTCACAGTTCAAAATCAATCCGAAGGGATAGCTGAAACACAAACTACAGACATGGCTGATCAAGCAGTACAACCATCTGAAGAGGCTGTTATTCAGGATTTTTCAGTTGGCAGAGGCGGTCTCAAGAGAAAGATGAGAGGGGGCCGTGGTGGTGCAAAGTGGTTTCGAACACCTGATGGTATAAGAAGACTTGTCGATCCTCCAAAGCCTAAACCAGTGGTTCATTTTTTCTGTGAGTTGTGCAATGTGAAATGTGAGTCTCCGATTATTTATGAAAGTCATTTGGCTGGCAAAAAGCATCTGTCGAACGTAAAGCGATACGAAGGTCATAAAGTAGAATTTGGAGAAGCTGTTGAGTCTTTATACCCTACAATCCCTAATCTTCCACCAACCATCATATCTCAAGCCAATCCACAGGTTCAGGGTCCGCAAGATGCTCAAGCCCTGGCTTCAATGATGCTGAGTAACCAGAACCTTCCAGACCCTGAAGCGGCTCAAGCCGCTTTGGCCCAACTGTTGACCCAGCATGGGGTTCATGATGCTCAGACTCTTTTAACCCAGTTGATTCCTTATTTGCTCACTCAGTCACAAGAACCTGGTTCAGAACCATTACCTGAAGCTGGCTTTGAGACAAATGCCACTTCTCTGCAAAGTGAAGGACCACATGTATTGAGCGAAGTGGCTGGTCAGAGTGACGGTCAGAATGGTGAAGTTACAGCCGAGCAGCAAAACGTATCGAGAAATGATGGATCAGAAGCTGCTGTAGGACCGAGTGACAAGCCCAATGATGGCTCATCGGAAGCTGCTAAGATTGGAGCTGAGTAGCTTGTCTTGATACCTTGAAAACGAAGCATTTGTTAAGGGATGTAGTTGTAGGGCGTATTACAGCTTTGTCTGTTTTATTCTTGTTGAAGAAATTGGATGTTTCTAAACCTGTGCTGTAGGATCTAATAGGCTTGAGGCACTGTTTAAGCTCATTATTTTTGAGTTGTGAACTTCTAAAATTTGTTGTCTGATCTTTCTAATATTATCACTGTATTCTTCGGTATACCCTTTGTTTGATACGAGTTGACCAGGCAAAACTGACTCGGCCAAATGACTCAACCTGAATCGGCCCTCAGTATTACTTTACTCAAATGTTTATTGTTGTCCATTAATCATTATCTCTAAACAACTTGATACTAACAGATCTGGAAATTACCTAAACCTACATGAATTACTGCAAACTTGAAATAACTCGGCTGGAACAGACCCGACTTATAACCTGACTTGGTTGACCTGTTAGCCAGGTCTAGATACGATGTTATAGACTGACCCCATAAGTAAGAATCTTCTTCATTTCTTAGAGAGAAATGGAGGTGAATTACCTACCGGAGAAGCTAAGCATAACCCCAGGAAATCAGGAATCAAGTCCAAAAGTGCATAAAACTAAAAAATTGGTAGATCATAATGAACCCGACTCTAATCCAATCCGATATCTAATACTCCGTATAACATTATCTTTATGAGCTTGCGCGACCGTTCCATAAATCTCACTCACCTTTGATAGCTCTTAATCCTTGATAACTTCACCCAACTAACGATCCGTATCGCTGAAGTGTTTATCCTAGTAAGAGAAAATCACATTAAACTTTATAATCTAGTTTCGAAACAAAACAAATAGATCTAATGATAGCGCATAACACGAAATGATATAATCAATCAAAGTTAAATACTCGTATTGAAAATATAATGAAAACATTTTTGATAGTTTAACCTAATATCGACCTAAACTAAACTCAATTTGTTTAACTCAACCGCAAAAACACTGTTATCCCCAATAATATACGATTCAGAACCGTCTTAACCCGACCTAAAATCGACCCAATGACTTCTTTGATAACTTCCAAGTTCCAAGTCCCAAGTCCCAAGTCCCAACCATTCTCCACACACCTTAAGATGGGTGTATCACTCTATTCCTCTTCCCTCCATTTTCACACACCTTCATCAACTGTCTTTAACTACCCAAATTCCTTCACATTTTTCCCAAAATTCAATCTAAAAATACCCAAAAACACCCTAATCTCTCACAGTCATAATCATCATGGAACAAAGATGATGAAAACTTTAGTGCCATTGCAGGGTGAAATTCCCCCAAATGCCCTTCGTCGTAAACAAGACCCACTTTGGAGAGGTGGGTTCAGTCTAGGGATAGATTTGGGATTGTCTCGTACCGGTCTTGCCCTTAGTAAAGGCTTCTCTGTTCGCCCTTTAACTGTATGCCCTTCATTTTTAGTCTTCTATATTTTCAAAGTTTCGATTTTTATTTACGCTAAATTTCATTTGAGACCGTCTTAAACCAATTACGATGTATTTTCATGTTATGTGGTTCATTTAATGCTAGATACGGGGTATAATTGTTATGATAAATGGTCTTAAGCAAGAGCAAGACCAACTCTTTTGTTTATGGGTTCTCATTTTAATAGCTATAGTGATAATGTTGTAAGTTAAGACGGTGTCAAGCAAGACTAACTCGTTTATTTACGGGTTCTCATTTTAATTGATGGGTTTTGTATGGTTTTTGTGTTGTTCTATAGGTTTTGAATTTAAGGGGGCAGAAGCTTGAGCTTCAAATTATAGACATTGCAGAAAAGGAGGTAACATTTTTGGGTTTATATGGGTTTAATCAATGTAATAATTCTGAGTAGATGGTTTGATTGGGTGAATTTTCAAGGTTTTAGACTGATTTTGTGAGGTTTAAGTTCTAAAACTCTGCGTTATTCCATTTGATTGTATACGTTTTCCAAAATTGACCTCACATGTTTTGGAGAACATTTATACAATCAAATGAACATTTCCCTAGCCTAGTACAAATATTGAAGAAGGTTTGTTCAATTAATTGTTAATGTATAACCATTGCAGGAAGTAGATGAATTTATAGTAGGATTGCCAAAATCGAGTGATGGAAACGAGACACCTCAATCCAACAAAGTTCGAAGTGTCGCTGGTAGGCTGGCCGTTAGGGCTGCTGAGAGGTATTGCACACTATTTTAGGCATATTAATTAGCTCAGTTGCGAGTTTTTCTGTCCTAGTTACCTAGTGTCTCAAATGGTTGGACAAAATGCGGGTTAGGGGATAAGAGATTAAGAGGTACGCGGCCTTACCCAGTGTTAGCGTGTAGTATAGGTTGTTAGCAATACATCGAATGAAGGTTAATAGAAGGAGAGCAACTAGTTTTATTCTTCGGCTCCAATGGAATGGAAAAAATACATTTAGCCACTTCATGTTCTAAAATTCTTTCTGTTGGGTTAGATAGTTGAAATGGGTCTGCATGTAACCAGAAATGGTTGGTCTAGCAGTTTTCAGTTGATAAAAAGGTGAGATGGGTGTTTTCCATCCTCTGTTAATAGTGAGTTTAGATCGTTGTTGACGTTGATGATAACCACAATGGCGAGTTATTCAACCAAAATCGTGATTGTGGTTCATTCTATGCTCCTGAAACTTCAATGAATATCATGTTGCTCCTGCTCCTTGTGGCACTCTTGGTTCATCCTGGTTGTGAGTTTCGTGTATTTTCTATTGACAACATCATGTGACTGTTCAGAAGGTCACTTGAATACATAATGCTTTGGTTCTGGTTATTGAGATCTCAAGTAGCCGGTTTACCGTTTGCTACTGCTAGCCTGCTAGAGTGCTAGGCCCTTGTGAACTGTTGTATATTTTCCGACCGCCTTATTTTGCACTTATAGATAGAAGAATGGACAGCTTTTGTGGGAACTATGCTAGTTCATTTCATTCTAAGGACAAGGAGGGACAATTTATTCTCGATGTTCGCTTCTTTTGCCCGCAAAACTGTAGGATATTGCAGAGGCTTCTTACAGGAATCATATTGCAGAGATTTGTTACCTGCTGCCTACATAGTTCTGATATTGGTTGATCACAAATTCTTGGATGAAGTAGTCCCATATAACGGACTAGAAATAACTCCGTCTATCGAGTTAATTAAGTTCCCTACACTTATTAAGAACTGTTTTTGAGAATTTTATTTGTAGCAACGGTTGCAATTCCAGGTGTGATTGTTACTGTAGTTAGTTACTATTGTGAGTGTAAGTTCTTTTTCCCTTCAGTCATTATGTTCAATTATGATGCGTAGAAATAAGATCATTTTTATCGAATTGCATCTCTGCATTAATATTTCTACTCCACGAGAATGACTGTTGATTTTCCTCTTTATTTGCTGTGAAGGGGGTGGAGAGTATACTTGCAGGATGAACATGGTACATCAGTTGATGCTATGCATCGAATGATCAATATGTGAGACATTTTCTATCTACTCATTTCGTTAATACAACTGTTACTTCAATCATAAACTTCATCGGCCCTTTTTTTTACGAGAATATTGGATTGTAAGTGATCATTTGTGATGGGACTAATTATTAGGTGAATAATAAAGCTTAAAATGTGAAGTAAGAGGAGATTCGTGGTTAGCGGTAGTAGTTGAGGCCTCGAGGGTGGAAAGAGATGGGAAGAACTATTCTACCCATAAAGAGGTTTCTGTTATCCTCATTTCCACTGGCTTCCACGGCCGTCTTAGCCCTAATGATTATTCCCATCACAAGTAGACTATCTTATCAGTTCCCTGAACCTCTTGCTCTTGTTTTCGGTCAGGGGTGTTAACAAGTCGGCACGTCATGGACAAATCGATGCCTATGCAGCCGTGGTACGTGTGTACTCTTTCTACTATGTCGTATGTTTATGTATTTTAATTCTGCGTATTTCAATCACTAGTTTGTTTATCTTATACATCTACCTCACTTTCTCCTTCATAACCCAACACCTTGCCCGGCTTAATGCACAGCAGAGTAACAGACCATCTACGACAACCCTGCCAAACCGTTAGAACAAAATCACTCATAAGCAAGCCACGGCCACCCTTACCCGCCCAGAATTCATCACAGCCCGTCACTGGGTACTCGTGAGTCGAGTACCCAATCTATCCACAACGACCCCACATGTCCACCACAGCCACCCTCAACCATTACTCATCGTTGACCCCTCTTTAAGTTTGCGGCTAGGTAATACACAGCTATCGATGGCGATGCCATGGTATGTTGGAAGGATCAAAGTAAATGTATCCAGCAATTTGCGAATTCTATAAAAATTAGCAGTAAACAATTGAATCGACAGATAAATAGATGACAGTAAACAAGTTAATTGCATTTCCCACAAATATAAGGCTGATAAGTCTCTGGCGATATGCCGTTGATACAGATGGTGCTGGAAAGATACTTCTCGGAGTCTGGCGAAGGGACTGAACTGGTATGGCCAAAACAGTCGGAGTTACAGGAAAAGATTCGGAATGGACCTTCTCAAGAAGATGATGATAGTTTCTTTGACTAATAGCATATACCAGTTCACCATGTTTCGAAGTATAGTGGATCTATTTTTTTTCATTCTATGGCAATAATTTTGGTCTCTATTATTCTATGGCAGCAGTATATATTGATTGACGCTTGAACTTGTAAACCATTGTGCTGTTGCACAGAAATATGTTTCACATCTTATTCACAATCTTGTGCCCTCTAAACTTGAGGCCACCTTTCATATAGGTTAGGTTGTTAGACATGAACAAGGAAAGCAAGTTTCAGTTCCGACAGAAATAAACTACACGTGAAAGGTTACACAATTTTTCCAGAAATTTTTTAACTACAGATAGATACAAGTTAAGACAGGAATGAGGCCGAGAGGAAGGAGGCATAAGGCCAAACTCATACACCTATATGAAGCTGACATACATGATACACCTATCTAAAGGTGAAACCTCATATCTAAGAAGTTTCAGCCGGGTGGTTGAGACTTGAGACGGATGTTCTCTGAACCATACGCTGAAGATTCGAACCGTCTCCCCTTTGCTTTGTACTACCTTCATGCATCCTCTAATTCCCCAATGGTGACTCATGGGAAGCAAAATCCACAGCCCTTTACAGTCCCAGTTAATCTTTTTATCCGACTGCAGCAATCCCATGATTTGGTGTAGAAATTAGAAACTCCCTAACAGAGCAAAGAAAAACCATCATCCACCCTCCATCAAATTAAGAACATATCGTAATAACCAATTCGCAAAACTTAAAAGAGGTAAGTCGGATATGCATCCAATTAAGCATACAAGAGACAGTAAGAACTAATCGAGCTCAATCATGGTGAAGGTAGAATGTGCAAAATGAAACAGATAATCAGGTCATATAAGAAGGCTGACCTGAGGTAGGCAAAACATATTGATTTCGCCATGATGAATAATTACTGATTTCCTCATGATGAATAATTACAAATTTTGTTTTCCAGCCTGCAAATGCAGTGGCCAAAATTCCTCTTAAAGTTCTCGATTTCAAACAAATTACAGCCAGAATAATTATATAACATAGAAAATACCAAGATTACCTACCGAGCATCAGAGCATAGGAACTGAAGAGTCACAAATCACAATGCACCCTTGTTGCTTGATGTGACGCACGGCCATGGTATTAAGGACCATATGCATCACTATAGGAAGACATCACATCAGCTCATAAATGATTAAAACCATAAACTAAAAACACTTCAATGCCTAAAGCTCGCTTTCACCTTTCAAAAGGATGAAGCCCTATCACAGAAGACTATATATGGCCACAAAACACAAAATTGTGAGAGCCATATCCAAATTCCATCATTCATCCACAATATTTGTAAGCCAGTTTATCAGCAGCGAAGACCACATAGTTACCTGGCATTACCTAACAATATCATTCCATCATCAATGTCAGTTGACATATAAAACAAAAACAACAAAGGTTAGAAAAGACCCAAACCCAGAAGAAATGTTTAAATTTAGACCGTAGTTGAGAAATCGGGGAGAGGGACTGAAGGAGTCAAAGGAGAGATAACGGTGAGAGAAGAAGAGGTAAAGGTATCATATGTACAGTCTTTTGCATATGTTAGGGTTTTAAGTAGGTCGGATTGCAAATTTTTCAATGGAGCCAACATGTGTTCCAGACATCTAGCGGCTTCCCACTCAGTATCAGATAGATAGATCAGTAGAAAACTGCATACCATGGGTCAAGATACCCATCAGGACTTCGGGAGCATATTGCAGGATGCAGATACAGAACTGTGTAATATCCTCTCATTTACTGAAGGACCCAGATGATACGAGATACTAGCCAGTCGCCAATGGGGCATCCAATCACATCAAATAACATAATAGGAGCAATTTGCTTTCGTACCTAAGAACTGACATTTCCCCGTTTGCAGAATAATTTATTAAATGTAACAAAGAAATATCAGAGATGTGTTGAAGAGTCAATTAAGCAATCAATCTGTGGAATTCATCACAATCAAAGTCAGAGGTGAAAAAAAGAATTAAACAAACAAAAGTACAGAATTAAGATGCTTGAATTAGATTATTATACAGATACTTGTTATAACATGTGAAAGTAATAAATAAGAGATCAGCATACCAGCAAGAAATGTGGCAATGTATAAGAGGCCATGACTCATTATGGAAGACTTAGACTAGGTATGATCTTTTGAAGAAGTCGGTGCTGTGGTGTTGTGTTCTCATCAACCGCAACACCAAGGCAAGAAAGTTCACTTTCCAATATGGCATAAGCATCTGCAAATGCCTGGATATACCAGATTAATTAAACTGTATTAGATGATTGCTCAAAGCTAACAAAGTAACAATATCATAATCACAAGTCATTATTTAGGGAGCCATGCAAATTGCTTGGACCAAAAAATTCTGTCATTATGCCTTCAAATCTAGTATATAACTGACGCATCCATGTCCTTCACCAAAAACAGCTTCATGCAGCCTCATTATCAGAGGCTACTTTCCAATTTCACAATATAACAAAAATCTCCGCACTAAATATCATTTCATTATTCAAAAAGGGTGGAGCAAATAGACCAGTAGCAGCCTCATTATCACCAGTAGCAGCCTCATTATCAGTAGTTCATTTGAATCACACGTATATTATTTCTGCGAATCAAGATTGAGCATAATGAAGTCCCTCCAACCTCTTGATTGCATGATATGAATTACGGAACTCAAAAGTATGGTAAAGCTTTTGACAAATTTCCAAGAAAATCAAGCGTCGTCATCGTTTCTTCCTCTCCATCGCTCTCTCCCTTTCCCTCATTCTACCCATTCCCCTGCTATCTCCCATAAAAGAACAAAGCAATGCCATTCTGGAAAACAAATATCAGAAAAAAGCATCTATGCCTGGATAAGAAACATTATTTGCTACCTGTTTCACAAACAAAGATAGATAGATCCAAGATATTAAGCAACAGGTTCTCGAGGGCTTCGCAAGACACCGGAATGCTTTTATGATTAAACTCAATAAATTGAGGGAATAAAAAGTGATTCCAGATTGATTCAGCTTACATTATGCAATCAAAGAGCCTCACCTTTATACACTGATGTATCCGAAAGCAATTTCTCCCAACGTTATTTGTTGGAAAGAGAGGATCATCGATATAAATTGGATCAATGCTGCAGTTAGATCGACAAGTAACATCAGACAAGATAGCAATCAAGCAGTCGGTAGATATTATCAAAACACATATCTACTGACTGAACAAGAATTACCTATATCCTCTTTCTCTATTTATATATAACCCACTCCCTTGTATTGAGATCCGCATTTGTCGAGGATCGAAGACATTCCTGGATTCATTTATTTAGGCATGTATAATACATAAGCATCAAGATGTATACACATCTAGTTCAGCAGAATGAAAGATAAACAGAAAGGATAAATTCCTTCAACTCACCCAAAAAAGTAAAGAAAATCCATGAAAAGGTTTCCAAGATTCTGCAAAAGTGTTATTCCTATGTCAATAAATCAATACAAAAATAAACTAAAATTCTCAACACAAACACACAGCTTCTCAGTTGATACACCTTTCAATGAAGACATTATCTCTACTTGCAAGTACCAAAACCATTTCAAATGCCACAACGGAGAGCTACTCGTCCATTCTCATATCCTCATCAATGCTATTGATTTCACCAAAAGTTACCTATGTTACATCTACTTGTTCCTACTTGCAAGCACTAAAACCATTTCAAATGCCATTTACTTATTCACAAATCACAACAGAGGGACACTCATATACTCTGACACCCTCATCAATGCTATTGACTTAAAGTCACTTTACCAAAGGTTCATACCGCCTAAGGTACTTCATTTTTCACTTCTGTTGCCATACCCCTTGTTCAACAGTAATCGACACTACACTCGGGATATTGGTATGGGATAAGTATGTGGTTCTTATCAATATGACACTTCTGCCAAAAACAAAAAAGCGACTCGTATCAGTCTTATGTGACAAAGTGTCGGATCAAATGGTTCATGACGCATTTAGCACGATTTTAACAATATTAGCTTTAATATCACGAACATCTAACTATTTCATTTAAAAAAATTAAAATATGTAACTTCCGATTACATTTTTGTTACAAAAACATGTTCCAGTACCCCCCGTGTCTTCAATTCTTGATGGGGTACCAAGATCTCAAAAATTGACTGGTGACAGGTCTGACACTCGGATATAAACTTGTATCCAAGTACAAGTAACATAGCATACCACATAACAGAACTTCATCTTACAGTCGGATTCCACCAACTGATCTGAATATCATCACACAATTTTCAAGGGACTTTGGAATCGGTGAAGATACACAGAAAGCAGATGGCCAAACCAGAAACACCTCTTGATTTCCCATGAATACCTTCCAAGATATACCCAGTCACCTTTCATCAAAACTATTTTAACTTTAAAATAGAAAGCTAGCAACTTTATCTGTCTTGTCTCATTTGATAACAGACCCCCTTCACATTTTCAGGAACCTCAGCAAGATACATTACATTTTTCCACATCAATCATACCACCACCACAGGCAACCAAAGAAATAGATGTTACGTATGATGACCAAAGTGTCCAACAGGTGTACAGATGTTACATCTAACAAGCATTTTTTTCTCACATAGTCGGATTTAGGCTAAAACCAACTTGCTGAGAATTCATTTTCCAAATCCATCACAGAAAGTTCAGAAGGGAATTATACAGTAAAGCTTGTTTCTCCCACCCACCTCACCCCTTGAAACCAACCACAAACAGCCAAAAAAATACACAAACTGAAGCAAAAGTAGATTCCTTAGAGTAATACTTGGTTAATAGGCCGGCCAAGATGATGTTCGTGTTGTAGGAACCGTGTTATCAGCAGCACCTATGACAAAATACAGAGGAAAAGATAGGAGGGTGAGTATCATAACCCAAAAGTGTATTTAATATGGCACCCTTTAACTACAAATGACACTGCATATTCACATATTCATATTTTTTTTATTTATCATCACATCAAGAGAAAGTATAAATATGTACATAAGGTGATGAATTTTAACTGTGTGCCAATTTTGTTATAAAGTAGAAGCGCAGTATGGTTAAAGTAGAGTCACATCATGTAAATGCAACAACTGTGCATAAGATGAAATTTTTTAACATTGTTCCATACTTCCAATTTAGTTACTGTAGAAGCACAATTACAAACAGATATTGTATTCCAGGGACACTTGCTGTCATATTTATATTCTATGCTGTTCTTGCTCCACTTACTATGAATCGTGAAAAAAGAACGATGATATGTTTCTAATACCTAGTACAGGAGACTAAAGGAACTAGGAGTAATTTAAAACCAATGGACAGCTCACACTATCTTGCTTTTCATGTGAAACTATAAGCACCAACAGGTAGCTTCTCTCCAGAACTTTATGTAAATTAATCATAAGAGTCTGGTTAGCCAGCAAAACTGGCAGAAAGAGCAAATGCAGCTTTGGTGACCTCACAATGTACAGTGGCAGCCAGTCAATATTCAGAAGGTGAGGGTGAAAACTATTTGCCACATCTATTGCCGCAATAAGATGTAAAACAAGGGTGAAAGAGGCCTTAAACACTAACAAAAACATGAATCTGTAGACTGCTAATGAGAACTGCGGCAAAAAATCGACTACTATAAGATAAAGGGAGTGTGGGACTGACGGACTGTGGGCGGAAGAAAGACAGAATAAGGGTACACTAGAAAAGGCTTGTAACAACAAAAGAGCAATAACAACAAGTTCTTATGACAGCAATTATGAATAGCCGAGACTTTACCAAACAGTACGAACTCAAACCCCCAGAATATGACTGATCAAGGCTGCGATCTGCTAAGAACTGCTTTAGAACCAAAGCGAGTGGAACAGCTGCAGGAAACTGGTCAGTGAGCTGTTTCACCTGCATAAGACACGCAGCGAGAAAACTATCAAGAAATACCTGGGAGAGATGTAACTGCTTTTCCAGCTATATATCAACACAATTGACAGTGGCAAAAAGCCGATTGGTTAAAAGGGCTTTGATTTCTTCAAATACAACATATGCTACCTACTTCACTATAGAAGATATCACATTCTCTATTCAAATAAAAAAATGGCCCATAAACTTACATCTATAACCGATGCCGTGCAATTTTTGCATCTTGTTTGGCATTATTAATTCAAATAACGTTGGTAGAAAATTACAGTTCATCAGTATTCCATTATAACATAGGGTAAGTCGGTAACCACCTTTCAGAAATAAAATAGTAGATTTCAGAATGTTCCCAGAATAAGCACGACAGCTAAATAAATCACATGCAGAATCATATACCAATTCTGTTGTTTGGAGCCCTGTATGTGATGGTGACTTGAAGCTAATGTCAAGGCGCACTGATACAGAATCTTGCTTGAACAGCTCTGGGCCCGTCAATGAGGCAGAATTGTCTGAAGCAACAGTATCATTTTGACCACTACCTAATTGATTTTGCTCACTTGAATAGGTGTGACGATGTGTCATAACAGGTGCAGTCACTAAGTCATGAGGAACGTCAACCACAAGCATGATAATGGGAATCTACAAGGAAGAAAAAGAAAAATGTACCAGATGAATAATCAAAAAAAAAGGAGAAAACTAAGTACATGAGCGGCAAATAAAATACTAGAAAAATGGTTTTACCGCTGTATTCTCCACGGTTTTTAAAGAATCGGATTTTACCCACTCCTGGTTTCCCAGATACCTAGCAGCATGCTGGAAATTGGTGTCCAGAAAAGCTCATTAGAGACCAATCCAGGTTAACTAGGCAAAGCAGCAGTAATAAAACTATGCTAGCGTCATGAAACACAGAAGACAAACCTAAGAAAAATTTTGCAGCAGAAGAATGACAGGCAAAAACAACACGAACTGTCACAAATCATCGTTAAAGCGAATGCTAACTGCATAGTGCATGAACTTAAAGCACTAAATGATTAACTCAATCATCAATTAATCCAACAGCAATAATAATATTTTGGCATCCCTCACATTCAAGGAAGCCTAAAACAACAATATTTGAATCTAATCAGATAAAAGAAGTTACCAACAAGTCATCAACTTTAAGCAATTTAAGCTACCACTCTTTCATCATATGATTAACCATAGTATTTTATAAAGCAATATAATGGAGAGCAGCATGACAAAAGAGTCCCAAAAAGAGTAAGATATTTAAGAAAAGCGACGAAGTTGGAGAGAGACATGTAAATCAGGAACAAAACATCCAATGATATAATGATGATTACATATTTACATGTTATCAATTCTTCAACAAGTTCATCTAAATCAAATATATGAACAGTAGCAAGACATGACAATTTCTTGTTGTATTACAAGAATTCTTTTCTCTTTGCGAGGAGCTTGCAAGGAATAAGATCGAGTAACAGTCATCACAACAGCAACTAATTGACCAATTTTGCATTCATTGATTTTGTTTTCATTTCCCTCCCCTGCCTGTTTTAAACATTATATGCGAATCAGACCAGTCTGCTTATGGAATGGTCAATGGTCAAGAGGGAGGTTGACCCTAACTTGTCAATATCCCACACATTGTCAGGCCACTTAGTTGAGTCATTCAGCATGATCAATTTGTTACGGCTCACTGGCTATTTAGATAGCAGATAACATTGAGAAAGACAAGAAAAATAATAAAGAAACAGTGGATAGAGACAAAATAGTTTAATTCTATTTTCAGAACCAACTAAGTTCAAGTTATATAACAAGTCTATTACAGCTAAGAATTTAGGCAAAACTTAGGCCTGGTCTGGATTAAGGGAACGGAGGGAGGGGCATTTTTCAATGTTCACAGTTGGATAGGAGGGAAATTGGGGAGAGGGAGTCGAGGGATCAACTTGACTTCTTATACATAAATCAAAAAATTTTGAACTTGTAACTAAACAAAGTGTTGGTGAAAATCAGTAGACACTGAAGTTGAAAAAAAATTACAGGATCAAGTATACCTGTAAACACGTCTCTTTTATACTATTACGACCTTCCAAGATTCCAGCTTCTTTTATGGGTTCCTACAAATGCAGATTGTAATTTTATGCATCATAAAAAATTCTCAGCCAAAAAATTAAAGGGAATACAATGTAAGTATGTAACGCTCACCAAGTTTCTCACTGGAGGAAGACAAACAACAAGATCCACATCGCTTGTTGGAAGAGATAAGCCAGATGCATTAGAACCAAATATATTTGTCCTAGAACGAGGCCAAAGAACTTGGAGGGAGCGTGTCACTCGCTTAACAGCCCAATTTATGTAAGGTCTCCTAGTTAAGTTCTCAGTAGCAACCTTGAGATAATCAAACAATGTGAGAACTATTAGTGAATAAATGCTTGATAGAACACATAGGACCTAGTAGACACTCACCAGCCAACATAAGAGACGCTCGTGAAACTACATTACCTGCTTACAAAAGGCGTCAATCTCGTCATGAAGAAGGTTTTGCATCAGAGGGAGAGATGCCTTCCGTGTAGGACAATTTAACAACTCAGGAGGTTGCAGGGGAAGTGCGACATCTGGCTGCAATGCACATATAGTAAACAACTGGAAACCATTGGAAAAATAAATTCCAAAGCGACTAATCGTACAAACTAGACACGTCACATACATGTTCCTGATCATGAGGTAATTGGGAGATTGCAATCAGGCGATCCTGCAGTATTGCTCCAGGTAAAGGTTGAGCTAGTTGCCGAGAAGAAAAGTTAGTATTTCCCCACGATGGCCATACCACCTCAGCACCGTCAACACGTACATGGGATTCATCAAAATTAGGTCCATCATGAAACCACCCTCTTACACCCCACTGTCTCGGGCTAGAGCTACCAGATCTAACTGTTGGGAAACCCCTATGCTTTTTTGAGTCTCCTACAGGTGACGGTGGAGGAGGACGAGGAGCACGTGGGACACAGAGCACTACAGGTGAGGGCGGCCGTTTAATTCTAGGATGCTCACGCCTGTTAGGAGGAACACGAGGACTTCTCATATCATGATTGCCCTTGAACTCAGATCTTGATCTATCCCTGGGCATATTAGGAATTATAATAGGCCTCAGAATTGGGTAAGGAAGTGAATCTCCAGATTTGGCATCACTATCACTAGGTAAACTCGCTAACGGTCCAGCAACACTTTCTTCTGCTTCAAAATCTGTCAAAGTTGAAGAATTATGTACCATTTTTCCTTCATTTCCCGGCGGACCTGGCCTAACATAACCTATTGCTTGGTGTACGGGAGCCATTGATTCAAAAGGGGAACAAAATGGAGCAGCAGATGGAGAATTTAATCCATTAGTATTATAAGATGACGAAAATGCAACCATGTCATCAACAGTTCTGCTCATATCGGCTTCACGCCAAGCCCAAGAACTGTCATCAGAGCTAAGTGACGGAGGGCGAGAGAAGCCACTACCTCGATAATCAGAAGGATCCCAATACATAACGCCGCCGCCAAAAAACTGGTTATAGTCTATGCCAGAGACAGCATGTACTTCATATTCTTCTTCGGATACCCAATGGCTATCATAGTCATCAACTACTTCTTGTGTGATCAACTGTTCAGATGTGTCATAGCACTCTGAAGGAAAATTTCCATCTTCTTCACTACTCACTGCACTTTTTTTAGGACATTGAGCAATAAAACCTTGTGCTGTAGCTTGTTGCCTGGCAAGAAATGTGGAATCATAGCTGCAAGTCTGTAATATGGGAGGCCAATCTACACTTGCAGGTAGTGGTCGTGACATAATCCTGCCACCAGTTCCATCGATGGAAGACTTCACTTGATGTATTTGCTTTATAAAGGAATGTTGATAATGATTTTGCCGGTTGTGACCAACCTCTAAGTGCAATCTATCAGTAGCAGGAGGAATATGTTGCGAGTTAAAGCTAGCCAAACGAAGAGGAGCAGCGGGCCACTCATACGATGGATAACATAATGGAAATACTGGTCCCTTATACCTAGTAAGATTATCTAGTTCATGCCTCATGACAGATTCATTTTTCACATCCACAGTTTTCCGATATAAGAATGATTTTGGAACTGTTTTGCTGACAACACGATCCTTATAACAGTCTTGATGTTTGTTAAGGCCATGAGACTCCTCTCTCTTCACAATAATAGAATCCCTGTCACAATCTGCTCCGTGAGATTCTCCTGGTGTCACTGCAGCAGAACATATATCCGGATTTGCAGAATGATTCACATTCACTACTTTGGAAACAATTTCATCATTCTCTACACTAATAAAAGCCGGACCAGACTGAGAACAAGGATCAGGTGCATCTTTCAGAGAAGCACCCAAACTTCCTACTTCACTGTTAAGTGAATCATTGTGTCTATTTACAAACTTGGTGTCACGAGGCGAAAAACCCTGCTTCTCAACCCTTGTTAAACAATTACAATGATCTACTGAAGCTTTTTTCGATACAGCAATCGAACCACTCTCCTCTGTCCCACATTTGGAAGTACTGCAGGAAGACAAAGATGTCTGCATTCCGGCTGACAGATTTTTTGAAGGGTCAAGCCTCCCACGGAGCTTCTTTTTACTCTGTTTTCCTTTCTTTGCAACAGAATTTTGCAATTTCTCAACATTTTCCTGTTTGAAGTTAACTGTTCAATACTCTTTTATTACAAAAGAATGTAAGACAGCTTGAATAGAACAATGAAACCAGATACAGCAATGAACATTGTAGTTACCCCCTTTTCCGCAGAGCTTGACCTATCAGGTACATCAAGAGTAGCACCAGATGTGCTCGCACACGTTGAAGGAGATTCAATATCCTGGAAATTAAATGGTAGTTACTAACTAAGCTGCATCTTTGCTATTTAAAAATTGCAAACCAAGAGCTACAAAGAGGAAAAGTACCTTGAGAGTTTTGTCTGCTACCAAGGCACTATCAGAATTTTTCAGGGCAGTACTTGACTTTTTTGAACTACGGTTCTTCCCCTTCTTCTTACGATGGGTTGCTGTTGACTTCTCTTTGGATTTGGTAACCGTAGTCTTTTGATTTTCCTCCTCCAATAGCTCAAACTTAGTAGAATCAAGTGAAACCACCATAAGCAATCCTCTAATTTTTCTTAAAATAACATCTGAAACCGAATTGACAGAACCCAAAGAGCTGAAAAAGATCTTCTCTGTATCAAAATCCTCAAGAGGGGGGCTTATGGCCAGAGCTATTATAGCTTGAAGCACAATCAGCCTATTTATGGCACACACAAATGAAGTAGGGAGCTTGGAGGAGGATTCACCCAGATTTGAGGTCAAACCAAACTCTGCACGTCTTTGTAAAAAATCTCCACTGGACATGCTGGACGAACTACGATAGCTACATTCCAAATATTGATGCACTCCCACACCAAGATCCAAATCATTATCCAAAACTTTGGTGTCATCTTTTATAATATCCTCAGTCTACAAAATTATAGTAACCAGAAGTAAGAATATAATTTCAGCACAGGCTGATCCTCACACCTACAACTCTAGAAGCTAACTTTTGCAACACAAAAACTGATGCACTTGATTCTATGAATCGTTGTATACCATTGGGGATCATTTTAAGACTACTAGTGACCCTTTTAGGTTTCACTTGTGACATAGTTTTGCATTAACTTATTGCAAGTCCGTCTTAGAGGAGAATTACTATTACAAGACAATGCGCCTATAGAACAAATGAACAATCTCTCTCCCACTGACCCTCCATCCTTTCCTCCTTCCCTCTCCCACTTATCCCTATATCTCTACTCGAGCAGAGCTCAACAGATCAAAACAGCACATCACACACACACTCTCGACTCTCCCTTTACTCCCAACCCTCCTCCCAAACTGTCTTCCCTCTCTCTCTAATATCCTTACACGAAATACAGCGAAGATCACAATTAGAAGATAATGTTAACTCTAAGATACGGCCAAGCTCACCAATCAAACTATTCTCATCACTACTCTCACCTAAAAGGGTAAACAATTTAGTCTACGTTTACAACGCCCTATTTAAAGTATAGCCACTTCAAATTCTACAAAGAGTAACGAGCTCACACGACAATGTTGCAAACTTCTACTGTGTAGTTATTTCGAGAATCACCTGAATTCCAAGTTCCACTAACACTAACATTAACAACATAATCTAATTCAATCAATGCAACAATAACAAAGTCGTATAATAACCGAATCTTTCCATTTATAATGCATCAACGAAAATTGAACACAGGATCATCAAGGATCATACCATAGATTTGGCAGCGGTCCCCAAAACCGTTCGAAAAATCTTCCGTTTAACACCAGGATCCAACCTCTGCCACCAATCAACACAACCTCTCTTCCTCCAATACACATTAATCCCTAACCCTACCACATTCTTCACCTTCTCCTTCAATTTAATCCCTCTCTTCCTCCCTCCACCTCCGCCACCGCCACCACCACCACTATTCAACCACGCCATCCGCAATGCAATCTCTACTCGATTCGCCACGAACTCCTCCAAACTGTAATATCCCTTCCCTTTCAACCACCGCATCTCCGCCCACTCTAACCCTAACTCCGTCCACTCATCCGCCGCTCCGCTCAAAAACCCGCCGCCCGACGCCTCATCCATCAATCTAACAAACTCCTCCACGTCAGCAACCACATCCTCCCTAAACGACACCGTATCAATCGCTCCGCCGTCATTTGAAGTCGCAACGCCCTCGCGAGAAGAGAAGAGGAGGATTGACGAGGAGAGTCTACGAGTCGACTCGTCGGCGACTCGAGCGAGTAGTCCACGTAATCGGCGCGTGAGGAGGTCAGGCGCTCCAGGCGCGTCGGCGAGGACGAAGAAGGTGACGTGGTTGTTGTGCTTGGTGACGTGGCGGAGCATGAGGAGGAGGAGTTGAGTAAAGGTGGGGTCCATGATGGTGAGGTGTGCCACGCGTTGTGGAGGTGACAGCGCGGCGAACCATTTTAAGATCGCGGTTCGTTCGGCGTTTGAGTTCGGGTTTCGGTTCGGTTTCGGTTTCGAGTTTTGGTAAAAGGAGATGTAAGAAGGGAGGACGTCGAGGATTTGTTTGGTGTCCCATTTGGTGGTTGGTGCGGTGGTTGTGGTGGTTAGTTGACGGTTGTGCATTATTTTATTTTATTTTTACTATTTATTTTTTATTTGTCAGTTATTGTATAGTGTATATGTACAGAATAATATTGGGAGGGTGGAAAAATGGTTGGTGTTAGAAGTGAAAACTTGGTTTGTTACTTCGTTCTACGCAACGGAATAACGGGATTGGCGTATGTTTTTGAGTATTTTGTCAAACACTACCTACAATTTATGTCACTTTGTGAAGAACTACCTAAAGTTTTATTTTTTGTGAAACACTACCTAAAGTTTAGATCTTACCAAAATTACTATTCATGCATGAAAAGGTAAAAATAAGTGATTTTAACTTGCTGTTATCTTAGCCTTAGAGTTTAATTTGCTAATGCTCAACCTTTTTTCTAAAAATTTAGGCTCGTATCATTAGGATGAAGCTAATGATGGATGATGAAGGCCGACGATAATTAAAGTCATTTTGTAGAAAATATATAATGAAACTTACTAATTTAGGTTACGCATTAATATAGTTAGCAATAGTAAACTCAAGGTTATCATATCGGCAAGTTAAAATCGCTTATTTTCACATTTTCATGCTTGAGTAGTGACTTTGGTAGTGCTTAACAAAAAAAATATGAACTTTAGGTAGTGTTTGGGAAAAAATAAAACTTTAGGTAGTTCTTCACAAAACGGCCTAAATTGTAGGTAGTGTTTGACAAAATACTCTATGTTTTTCAACGTTCTTTTTTTATGATTTGAAAAAAGGAAGATACTTTATACCATGTTCTTCTCGGCTTAATTTCAACCCGCTTTAATTCAACTCGGTTTTCTATTCAGCAAATTTTGATTCAGTTTAGCTCCTTTTAGCTCATTTTAGTTCAACTCACTTCGGCACAATTCAGTTCGTTTCAGTTCAGCTTCATTCAGCCCAAAAGAACAGGCATTTATAGTGACAATTGACCCTTTTAACTTTGTTGGTGAAATTGAGGCTCTTCAGTTTAATTTGAGTCTATTATATACTCCCTTCGTCTCGGTCATTTGTTTGTCTTTGGTTTTGGCACAAAGACCAATAAAAGTGGAGTGAGCCTATTTTAAATGACAAGTGGATTAAATTGAGTGTCGAGAATTCAATTTCATATCAAAGGCATTCCTATAATACAGAGGCAAACAATTAACTGGAATACCCCGAAATGGAACAGCCAAACCAAATAACTGAGGCAGAGGGAGTATATATATGAAATATGAATGGTTGTAATTTGTTGTTCAAATTATGTATCAATTCTTGTTTAAGAGTTAAGGCCGATATATCCATCTTACAAATAAAACGGGTCAAATAATCAAATGTTTTGGAAATGATAAAAAGTATGTCCATCTAACAATATGATTTAGTTTTTGCCTGTTCTAAACTTCAAACAAATATATGACCCTTTTTGAGAATCGAAGTCATAAATGCGAAAGAAGCGACCGATGTGGTTATCAAAAATAAGGAGCAGCAATATGAGAAAGTTTTATAAGATGGGTGGCTCCGAGTGGATTGTGTTGAACATAGATGGGGTTTTAAAAGGAAAATCCGAGAATGTCTGTTGTATCTTTAGGGATTCGGCTAGATAGGCATATGGTTGTGGCCTTTGTGGAGCAGTTGGGCATTGCGTCAGTCACAAGAGCGGAGCTCATGGCTTTGCAGATGGGCTTAATGATAATAGCAATTGAACGTAAGTTCCCTCGTCTTGTAATTCAAAATGATTCTCAAGTAGTTGCAAGTTTTATAAAGATGGAGCAAGAATATTCATCGGCCCACACCCCACCTTATACAAATTTACAAATCATTTATTCAAAGCGCGCCTTGGCAAGTGGAGATTGTTCATGTTTATCAGGAAGCCAATTCTTGCGCGGATGGGCTAGCTAATCTTGGGTGCACTAGAATCAGCAACTCAACATTGTGGGAGTGTCGGATATGCCGATTCGTCTTTTTAATTTAGTTTAGCTTGTTATGGGTGGCGAAGCTTGGCCTCGATATGTCTCTTTTTATGCATTTTTGTTTCGTTTGTTTGTTAGACTTTGTTTTTATGGATTAGTCCCGCTCCCATGTATCAAAACACACTCATTTTATGACAATTTCGCAATCGGCCGAAAATGTTATAGTGTATAGTACTCCTTCCATCCCATGTATATTGTCCCATTTTATATTTTGGGTGAAGTTAAGAAAAACTATTAAAATGGAAAAGATAAGTGATTTGTAGTGAAAATACTTATTAAATTAGAAATTGAAAAAATTATTTCGGGATAAATTTTGAGTAAGGGAACAATCAAAAGAAAAATGGATGGAGTAACTAATAACCCAAAGCTTAATGGCCAATACGAAGGACTGGATCTCCATAAATACTCAATTTTCTCTTTTGTATGACCACCAATATTCAGTGGGCCTGCCAGCCCATCCCATCCACACCGTCTCAGCCTATATCAACTTCTATACTTGATTCGCTTGCCCTAAGACAAATCATTGAATGAACCGAAACACGACACGATCCCACACAAAGTTAACTTTAAGGCTAAGATGTTATCCATTTATGTAATTGAGTTAACACAAATACGCCATAAAATTTATATGGCTCAGGTTAAAGTTGAGATTTTTCGACACAAATCTGACAAAATGACCTTTTTATTTTTATGGGTCATAATTTAGTCAAATTGAATTGGTAATTCTACTAAATTGCTTAAAAATAAGAATTGTCGTTCATCTATTGTGGGCTAATGGGGTATAAAAGCTCAGTTGGTTTAGTGGCTTTATTGAGTTAAATGGGTTCAATGTGTTAAAAATGAACAGTTTAAAATAAATAAGTTAAACTCGTCATGTTGGGTTATAGAAAATTATATAGGTTGGGTTAGGGATAAGCAGGTTGTGGCAAATCACATATTTAAATGAACGGCTTAAGATCGATAAATGTGTCATTAAACTAGTCAGGTTAGATTATACTCCGTATAAAATAAAATGAGTTGGGTTAGGGGAGTACATGTTGTGGCAAATGACATACTTCTTCCTCTCGTCAAAATCAAAGGCAACATTTGCTTTATCACATTTGCCGAAACACGTTATAAAAAGTTGATATCCTTATAGCATATTAGCATTCATGATCGAACAAGATCTGACATGACTATACTTTGTCCTATAAATCAATATATATATATATATATAGAGAAAGGTTCTTGTGAGTTTTTTCTTATGGTGAGTTTGTGCTCACAAATCTCACCCATTGGATTTTATTAGAGATTAATGGCCTAGATTTAGTTTTCTCATTATGGTTATCTTTTCTTTTCTTTTATTTTTTTGTTTTACCACAAGTTATTCCAGATTTTTTTTTTAACTCTTCTTTTGTCTACTTTTCTGGTGTGGTGTTACCTGTTGTTATTGTGTTGTTACTCTGATATTATTCTGTTGTTATTCTAATATTATTCTGCTATTATTGTGTTGTTACTCTGATATTATTCTACTGTTATTGTGTTGTTATTCTAATATTATTCTGCTGTTATTGTGGTGTTATTATGGGAGGACCCTCGTATGAATATGGAAGCGTCACTCTAGTCACTCGAATTCGACAAAATTGAAAACCACATAAAAGCATTTATTGAACTTTCAATCCTAACATGCCCTTGATGGCCATCGATATGTCTCATCATCAGCTATGGCGACAAACAATGCTAAATCGGCATCGACCAACTACCATCTCCTTCATCGACCAACCATAACAGCATCGCCATTTCACTCATCAAAATCGTCCATTCCAAGCTCAAATAAACAACCAAATCAGTCGTCCCCATCAACCCAATTCAAAGCTTCACAAATGGAGGTAAACATAACTCTGAACCGAGCAACCCACTCAACCACCACCGAGCAGCCCACCATAGGTCTGGGCTCATCTCGCGTCTGATAAAGAATTGAATTCGCAAACAGATAAACGAACAATAGTACTCACCGTCACCAGCTCCCCGTCGCGAATCGAAACCAAGCCGCCATACCGACTCACCGTCACTTCATTATTTCATTAACCACCGATTAAAAAACTAAAGCATCATCCCAGATCCGAGCTCGAATACGAATATGAATTACAATTAGTATTGGAATTGTTCTTGGGTTGATTTAGTGATTTTTGATGAACCCGGTTGTTTGAGCCGATGCATCAAATCAAATTTCTCATAACTGGTTATATTTATTTGACTTGAGAATTGCAAATGGAGAAAAAAAAGGGGATACATTTTTGGAGAGAGAAAGTCTTTACAAATGACGGTAGTCAAGATTGATTTCTTTAGTAGTGGGCTAGTGGCTGACTAGTGTGTCTTATTATTACATTAAATCTTAGCCGTCTGTTGTTAATATTGTATGGTCCAGATTTGTGAGCACAAACTCACCATAAGAACCAAACTCACGAGATCCCGCCTCTATATATATATATATATATAGTAAGGTTCAAATGAGTCCTTTATATCATTTGAGTCCCTAAGTCCTCTTTAGAGCCCTTGGATGAGGTGGATATATCATTTGAGTCCCTAAGTCCTCTTTAGAGCCCTTGGATGAGGTGGATGGAGGGTTGGGATGGATGGAGAGGGAAGGGGGATTAGGGGTGTGAAAAAAAAAAGGAAAAAGGAAGGAGTGTAATTGTAATGCTAAATTGTGTAACTCTAATCTAAT
>JAGPOY010000017.1:0-44715 GCA_018983105.1 Silene uniflora | reverse complement strand
GGTCCATTGTAGGATGAATTGGTTTATCATAGCTTTACATCAATATTTTACATTCGGTGGCGGGGTAGTAGGGGGGTCATCAGTCATCACCGCTGAACAATGAAAAATTTGTAATCAGTAGATTTTAGTTGAAATTTTCTATTATATTAGTAGTTCGACTCTGCTGGAATTTCTCACCCCCCTTAACATAAAATCTTGGCTCCGCTGCTGATTACATTTCGATCTTCAGGTATGTTCTGTGTGATCGAGAATGAATAGAGACTGTATTCCTCATTATTGATCATCTCCTCCAATCTCTGCTACTGAAATGCTTGCTTTAGATCTCCTCCCCTCTTCTTCCCTCTCTTCGCTCAGCTCGAAATCATTCAAAACATCTTCTCATTTCCCTTTAATCTCATCCCTCAACCTCATTTCATCATCTTCTTTATCTTCATTAACATTAAATTCAATCAAATCCCATGAATCTTACCACACATTCTATATCCCAGTTCCCAAATCAAAACCCAGATCTTATATTACCAAATTTTCATCATTTTCTGCAGAAAGTTCAGAACTTTCAGCTTCTAATAACTCGAAAACCCGAAAACTTGCTGTTATTTTTGGACTGTGGTGCTTCCAAAACATTATTTTCACTATTTACTACAAAAAATGCCTCAACATTTTCCCATTTCCTTGGCTATTAGCTTCTTTACAGCTTTTAATCGGGTCGATTTGGATGGTTTTTTGTTGGTCATTTAAGTTTCAGCCATGTCCTGAAATCACAAAACCTTTCATAAATGCTCTTCTTTTACCTGCACTTTTCCACACTATTGGCCACATTTCCCAAACCCATGTAATCAGGTCGGCTGAACCCGTCTTTTCTTTGATATTTTCCACTTTTCTCGGAGAAAGATACCGTCTTTTAGTGTGGATGTCTGTCCTCCCCATAGTCTTTGGTTGCTCCCTCGCCTCAATTACCGAGGTTTCGTTCAGTTTGCAGGGGTTACAGAATGCTATGATCAGTAATGTGGGTATTGTACTCAGGAATATCTACTCCAAGAAGATTTTGAAGAGTTTTAAGGATGTTGATGGGTCGAATTTATACGGTTGGATTAGTATAATCTCGTTTATTTACTTGTTTCCGACTGCTGTTTTAGTTGAAGGGTCGAAATGGATACAAGGTTATCATTCAGCAATTGCAGCAATCGGAAATTCCATGACATTTTATTTGTGGACTTTGATAGCAGGAGTTTTTTATCACTTGTATAATCAGACATCTTATCAAGCATTGGAAGAGATTAATGCACTTACATTTTCGGTGGGTAATACTTTGAAGACGGTTGTGGTTGTTGTCTCGACTGTTTTGCTGTTCGGAGACCCTGTTAAGCCTGTTAATGTGCTGGGATCCGGCATTGCAGTTCTCGGCACTTTCTTGTACTCACGGGCGATTGCTGCTCAGAAGGTCAAGAAGAAGACTGAAGGTGAGAAGAGTTGTTTAAAATGGTTTGAAACCATGTTTGTATCTGCTGTTGTTGGTATTGCAGGATTCTTTGTTGTTCTTAAAGCGGACCTGGCAAAAGATAACCAACCTGATAAGTGAACTAAAATGTCTTGATCAACTAAGACCAAAACGAAACAAATGGCCTATAAATCGAAATAACCCAAAACGATTTGATACGACCAAATCAAAAAATGTTGTAAGCTTATGAAATCTGAAATAGAACGCGATTTATGAAAAAATACAGCAATAAGAAACATGTTCATTTGCAGAATCCATTAAAAGATGGATAACAATTCAACATTTAAAAAAAATATGTTACAGTATTTCAATATCATCTACAAGAATATTACTAGGTACTGCATAAATAAATATAGCCAAGTGCTATAAAATCAAATAGAAAGGAACCAAGAGAATCATGCGAAACTCCAGTCAGATTTGCCATCATCACCAACTCACCAAGTCACAATTCTTCTGGCTTGCAATCAGATCTGAGCTCGAAGGATATAGCTTAAGCATCGTCTGCTACTGTAATTTCGGAATTAGCTGTGTCGCAAATTTGGATTACAGCTATGTTTGCGCAGCCATGGGAAGAGCCGAGTTATGAGCTATTGAGCTTATATCAAATAAAGACATCATTTCAAAATGACAATCCAAAATCTGGTGACGAAACTCACTTCCCAACGAGTTGGAACAAAAGTAATCTGACTGACGCTGAATCAAGAAGGGCTTGTGATGAGCATTATGACGCCCGAACACTATCGCTTGACGAAAACCCCCTTTAGTTAGCTTCATTGATCAGAGAATGAACGAATGAAGGGATTCAACCAATAATAACATCATTCAGTCTTTTGATACATTCGTCTGTAAATTTTAGCACCTTCAAGCTCCGCATGAATCTCTCTTTCAGTCCTTATCCCCATTGGATTACTGACAATCCATCCGTCATGGTCGCAGATAATATTAGGGTTTACAGCATCAACGTGTAGCATATTCGATACACTATCAAACTGATTTCTCATGTCGACTGCTACTTCAAACACATCAGACTGCATAAAAACCTGTGATAAACATGAAATTCAGCATGAAAACCTAGCCATCAATGAATCAATTTTATCCAAAAAATAGTTTCTTGGTTGTTCGGTGGATGTCAATGTAAGAAATATAAGTGCAAGGCTCACAAGTTGGTCATATCAACTTCACCTTTCAATTAAAGAGGTAAAGAAGCGTTGTAGTCTTGTAGAGAGAGGCTAGAAGACTAGAAGCGAGTGAGAGTTGAGACGGTAGGGAAAACTCATGCTATCTTAATGAAGCCAAAATCATACTAATTCAAAAATAGCAAATGGAAAGGGCATCCACAACCACAATGGTACCAGCTCTTTCCCAACTCCTACCACTATCACATCATCTATTTAAGACCAATCCTCCCTACAACTTCTACTCCGTACTAATCAAGATAAAAGCACAAACAAATCCCGCCTTTTATCTGATTATTCATAGTAAGGAACTAAGAACCGGGAACCACTCCTTCACCAAGGACCTACTCCTACATACAAAAAGGTAATCTTAGCTGATTTTTTCAAGGAAACTTCTTAATTTGGAGCAATTGGGTTAAAAACTAAAACCAGCCATTTGCGGATGCCATGTATGCACAATGGCCAAGCAGGGGGTGACATGGGACTGAGGGAGTTGTCAAAGCGATTTTCTGGCACACTCCAATCCTTCCAGTTTTGTTAGTCCAGACAAGGGATCTACTAACCATCAACCACATCCGTTAATAGTCCACCCTACTCTTCTTAAAGAAAAGTCTCCATAATTGGCAAACAATGAAAAACCCTAATTTGGTTAACTTCATATGTAGCAGTGTGACTACAGTATAGCACGCTGGTCCTGTTATGGAACCCAAGCTGCTGTCATGATTTATGATCAATTGCGCCCTTTTTTTGCATATCGAAAAGTTTTGTTGTTTTATTTCGTTGCTGCATGAGCTAGAGTATAATAAGGAAAATACCTGTCCAGTTGATGTTAGATTATTCACTATAGAGTCAACCAACGGCTTTTGCAAAACTCTTCTCCTATGATGCTTTTTCTTAAAATGAGGGTCTGGACACTGCACGCAAATATGTCAACTATTACCCAAAATATACTCATTAAGTAGTAGCGGATCTTGAGACAAAAATAAAGGGGTCAATGTTTTGAATTTTGAACCATCGACCTCAAATTTGAATTAACCACATGTTTGTTTATGTACCGAAATAAACCTCCTACATGAACTTTACAAGCTACCAGGTGTCAAACCGCCTGAGGTAACTAAAATCCGTCAATGTTTACAAGCAAGAGCAAATCACCACAAATGTTGAATAAATAAATTATCTATGATTCACTATCTACATACATGAGTAAAATACTGCAACGGTATAAAACTATAAACTCACCAGAACTGATACAAACACCAGAGGTCCAGGATACGAGGACACAAGCTGCTGGAAAGACACTGTAGCATTGGCAAAAATGAAATGTCTGAGGCATAAGTAAAACATAATTAGCCAACAAGCTGTTGTTACCTTTAGAAATCTATCTACGTATTAAAATGTGTGTTTGAAAATCTTACGCGTTAGAGATTCCGAGTTCCTTTACCCAAAAATTTGAACGCTTTACAAGCTGTAGAGGTAGAAGATATTCTAGAGTTACCAAATGACACTTAATAAACACGACAAAAACAAATGGTATAACAAAAAAAAAAGTAACCAAAAAAATCAATATAAGACCTTTTCGCGTATTTCCAGTCCCAAATAATTTCGAGAATGAATGTTCTTTTTGGCTAACCATAGGAGAAATCTGCCACTACCTGAAGGTTCAGTTATGTAAGGATGAGCGGCAAGAAACTTTCTTTATGAAGATAATAAAAGCAGACTCGAAAGAATGGTTGTTCAAACAATTGTAAGCTCGTTCATTGCATCAGGGATAAGTTTTTGTTATTAATAAAGGGAAATGCTAAAATTAATCAGGACACAAGAGAAGAAATGTAGGAGTAGCTATTTCATACCACATCCAACATCGACTGTCAGAGGTAACGAACAGTCTTTATATACAGCATTCCAAACTGGTGGCTCTGCAGGAACCTATTGATCAGCAACCACCCGTAAACTACTTCAGTTTCCACAATATATCCATGATCCAAAATAGCTTAAAACACCAAATAACTGCATGCGGATGAAAAAGAAGACTTTTTTACTTACAGAATGAGCTGAAGTAAGAGGATTAACATGCTGCCGTATCCGAACATGACCCACCTCCTACATTCAAACCCAAAACATACAAATACACATTCATCAATCATACATACATAACACACTAACACTAAACACCCCTACAAATAAACCTCAATTTCAGCTAAAAAACACCGATCTTTTTTCACAAAAGTACAATGTCAAACATAAACCAACGAATGCTCCGTTCTTTTAGACTGAAACTACTTGAATTGAATTGAGCTTGAAAGAACCCGGTCTGAGCTAAGGTGAGGTAAAGAGTACAGTTGAACTCAACCAAACTTAATTTAACTTAATATAGAACCTGAACTAAACTACACTAAACCGTAATATACTAAAATTAAGTCCAAAAGAACCCGGTTCACATATACATCAAATTAAGTAGCAACCCCAACAAAATCGTAATCCAAAATGATTTGGGGTCGGCTAACATGAAACCGGCATATGCAACCACATTACAATTTCTCATTTCATCTATCACAAATGAAATGACTTTAATTCATCTTTCACACAGCAACACCACCCAATATATTGGTCTATCCTAAACTAGTGCTCCTCGTCTCAATCATTTGTTTACTTTCGAATAAAATACTCCTCACAAAGAATGAAAAAGGTAAACAAATAATCGGAACGGAGCGAATATAATCCACATTAAAAGCTAATTAGCAATGGGGATAAATGAAAGTGGAAGATAACTAAACAAACCTCACAAATATGAGGAAGATTAAGATCAGCATACTCTAAAGCAACAAGATTAGGGCTTCTAATAACATTAATCCCACTGTTTTCACCCTCTTCAAAGTTACAAACCCCAGTAAAATTTCTTACCCTGGTGGGATTTTTACCATGAACTTGGGATGGTAATAAATTATGAAGAAAATGGTAATTAAAGCTTGGGAAAATGGAGGTGTTTTGGAAATCGGGTCTTGCAAATGCTCTTGGTAACACCATGGCAATAGCTCCAAGTGCTGCCATTGTTGGGGTTTAAACAAAGTTTTCTCAAATAAATGTAAGAGTTTGAGAAAATTGGGATTAACTTGCCAAGAGTTTGGGTAAAAAGGATGGCCAAAAAGTTGGACTTCTTGTTGATATGGGTTGAGACTTGAGTCATGTTGGCTCAGTATTGAAGTAAGCACCAACCCTATGTTTGGCCTATTTGATTATGTTTTTCAAAATATGTGATAGGGATTTTGAAGTAAACATAGGGATGGTGGTCCGGGTCGGGCCAGGGACAGGGCAAGCTCGGGATGGGTCCCGAGCATGCCATTAAGTGGGAGTAGTTTCGTGTTGGGCCGGAAAACTTGGCCCGAGCATGACACGGACGCAGGGTCAGTGTTATTGGCTTATGGCTGACATGGGTCGGGCAAATCGAGCCCATGTAATATTCTTTGGACTAGGTCAACGCGCTTGACCCGGGTCGGGTTGAAGGAGGAGCGATACTTACCCAGTCCGGATTCAAGGCTATAACGGGTTCAATGCGGTGGGTTGAGTCGGGTTGGCTAGCCACTTCGACCACCTTTACGGTGGAAGTCAACAAGTTTCAAACTTTTAATAACCAAACTTATAGACATTGCTATTAATAAATGAGAGTTTTTAATATAAAGAGTTGTGTTATGTAAGACCGTTTTATAAAATAATTACGGGCTTACAGTTAACCATAAGTCTATAACTAAACTACTTCTGGTCAAGGCACCCATATGTTGGGTTCAAGATCCAAGTGAAATCAAGTGGTAATTTATTTATGTTGGGTTTAATAAACTAATCCAGTTAGTCTTATTTAAGATAGAAGATATCATGGTCTTAAACAAGAATTGTTGAAACTAACGAGGATTCCCTTAAAAATCAGCTAAGATTCAAAATATCAAAGAATCCAAAGCAATCGAATTCAAAGTCATAAATTCACTACCTTAAGATCCGTACGTCATAACTCCAACAAAAAAAGTCACAAGAGCGAGCCACGTTAGTAGGAAAGTGGGACCCAATTTATCAACAGAAAACTTCAAACTGTCACATTCAACAGAAACTTAAGATTAAGATTTGTTTTATTTATGTGATTCAGGTTTGTTGATTGTATTTGCAGGAAAACTCTCTATTATTTCTCACCTTGTTCATAATATCTTTGATACTCCAATACTTGCATTTTTATTGTCACACTTGAAGAGGATCATGGGTCAATTATTGGACAAACTCCAAGGTATGCAAATAATGCAATCATATCATGTTCCGTCACGATTATTTGTTTACCTTTTTTTTCTAGGCGAAGTTCAAGTAATCATGTCATGTTGCATGATATTTCGTTTCAATCATTTATTTATCTTTGACACGTATAATACTTTCTTTTTGGCTCAAATGAGCTACAAGGAGCGTATATTTAGGGAAGATTCGAACATGCGACCTATGATTTGATTATTATATCATTATATGTATGTCTTTGATCATATTTTTTGTAGTTTTAATATTTTTTGTTGGTTTATCTGATATATTGTGCTTTTTGTTTGTGTTTATGGCTGAAAGTTAGGAGCTTTTATGAAAATGGTTAATTTTGTGGGTGGTTGGTTAAAATGGATGAAAACAGAAATACTGTGAATAATTTCAGATGATTTAGGATTCGCTCGACGATCCCAGCAAATCTCGAATCATTTCGAGTGTATTATGTACTGATGCTTCCTTTGAAGTTTGAACTAGGAGTATATATCAGATACCTTATTATTATTATGAAGGTATCGCGTAAGAATGCGGAGACAGTCTCTCAGAATACCAACTGATGTTTTTCTGTCGAAGTGAATGCGGAGACAGTCTCTCAGAATACCAACTGATGTTAAAATGCACCTAAAAAGCATTGCAGACTTTTGTTATTAGGTCGGTTGCAATACTAAAGATAGTTCTGACTTCTGACCGAGTTTTTCCAGAGTGGCTGGTTGAAAGTTAGGAGCTTTTGATTGAGCTGATAATTTCATGCTCGGAACAATTGATTTGCCGTAGGTGAGATACCCCCTTTGACAACAGCATATTACCCTTTTGCGTAGGTAAGGAATGGAGACAGAAGCAAATCAAAAAGATAACCGACAAGGTATTTAAGCGTGTAAGCAACCAAACTGGACGTGCTTCTCTGTCATTCGAAGAGCTTTATATAACAGTCCTGATTGTGTACAAGTGAGTGATTCTTTTCATTACCTTCACATAGACATGCATTATGCATAAATAGTACTCGGTATGGCTCTTGCTTCTTTGATAATCTAAGTATCTTGTTATTGCAGTGATATCAACAAGTATTTACCAGGTCCGCATTTTGATCCTCCATCCAAGGATAAAATCAAAACCATTATGGAGGTATTTTCACTTTCCTTCCGTGGCAGAATCGTAACAACCAGCAATTTTAGCTTTACTTCTCCGACATGCCAATTAATTAATTTGTTTTTTAATTCCGAGGCCTACTGAGTACTGAGGTATTCTGATCAGATGTTCTCTTAATTAATTTCCAGGAATGTGACATGAATCTCGATGGTGAACTGGACCACGAAGAATTTGTCAAGTTCATAAAGGAAGTGACTAAAGACACATTCAATACAGTGAGCCAGGGACTAATCATAACTTTAGTAGTGGCTCCGTCAGTTGCAATGGCAACAAAGAGGGCAACCGAAGGGGTCCCAGGTGTCGGGAAAGTGATTCAGAAGTTGCCTGTTTCCATTTATGCGTCACTCGTTACCCTCGCTGTCGTTGCAATTCAAACCGCAAGCTCCAACCAAGGACTTGACTGATTTGACTGGAGTGTCAGGTTCTCAATTGGTGCCTAATTGATGAAACTTGGATATAGTTGTATCTTGTATGGTATTCAACTTTTTACATTGCTCGTTTACGACAGGAACTATAAACTTTCGAATTCAGCTCATCGGATTCTCTGTTCTCTCAGTTTAAAACTACTTTGTGAAACTTAACGATTATCATCCACTAAGATGTCGTGATGTACATATTTGATTGTCTATGTCGATTGATGGGTGCAGTTATATTCGGTTGGATGAATTGTCAACTGTCCATTTTAGATTTTTAGCAGTTTAATTTCGCACTCTTGAGTTTATAACAGCATTCACAGTGATGAATCCTCAAACGTAGCTGTTGTTCTTGGATGACAGACTGTTTTACAGTTTCTGCTGGAAATGCGCACGTCTGCAACCCCAAAATACACAGACGGACGTGACATCATGAGAAAACAAGTGAAGTTTAGCAGTCAGGAACTGCGCATCAATTTTGTACAGATCATCATATTAGCAGTTAGTCTCACAGATTCAACTACATCGGTGAAGTTCCTTTTTTTGTGTAAGAGTTGCCACGATGACATCTTCGATTATGGATACTAGCTTTTGAGCTGAGATCATGAATATAAACGCCATGAAACAAGAACACGAGTTTCTTTGATTCCTGAGTTTATTTGACATGAAACAAGTCAGAAATCGGCAAAGTACAGTATCCCAGATGTCAAAATGTTATTCTCAGTAGAACTTGGTGATACAAGATTTGATATAAGCATGCTATAAGCCCTATCTGGGGCCCTGATAAGAATTCCGACAAACAAGGGACAGAGCACAACCAAAGCAGCGACTCTTGCTTCTCAGTGATGATATTTGATAAGATTCAGAAGCAGCAGCCTGTGACAATAGTAAAGTCGAAATTGTATTTGCACTATTCAAATGAACCACGGATTCGTTCAAGACTCTCTCCCATTGATTCTCTGTACAATTAACAACCATATTTGACCATCGTCAGATTTTAATAAACTGAGTACTATGAAAAATAACTCAAAAAGAAGGCATGCTAAAATCCTTGGGTTATAAAACTAGTCCTATTACTAAACCAGAACACATAATATGCAACCAAGATGCATGTCTCTGTAACTCTTCCTTGAGCACGGGATAAAACAAGCTAGTTCTCTATCATAGAAACGGATATCATGATGGATGAACTATGAAGCGGCTCAAAACTTGATGGCCTTTTCAATTAAGCTGTCGCTATGGCACAACAAACAAACTCTAGACAATAATGAAAGAACATACAAAAAGAAAAAGAAAAGAATACTTTATTACGGAGCAGGTAACAGTCAGACAAATGGATAAAAGTTCAAGTACTACTTAGAGAAGACCTTTCTCCGGTAGCACTTGGCAGAAACTACCTGTTAGGGGGGAGGATATGAGACTCGAACCAAGGAGAAGACATCAGCACAGAAGGAAGCAATGATACAAGGGAAAACCATTGCCATAAGACGAACAACAATAAGAAGTATGTACCGAGAATTTCAGTCTCAAAAACCCTATGAGGTACTCATTTAAGCAAAGCCTCCAGAAACTAGCTATAAACTACTACATCCATCCTATTGTCGCCTTTTGACTTTGATGGTCAACTTCGACCACTAAGCCCTTCATTATTGCATAATTTACAGTGTCTAATTTGTCATGTAGGAGATATAGCCATATAAGAAGTATAAAAAAGAGCCAGCACACCATACAGCATTAAGAAAGCATAAGTAAGACTGTAACAGCATAGCATTCTAGGTTAGCAAGTACAAATGGGAGCCAACAATGGACAGGAAAAAAACCGAAGAGTTGTTGGATCATTACTTGTACAGACAGAACTTGTATTCTTGGCTCCTAACAAGATCCTTCTCTCCTTCCTCCAACTGCAGATTAGATCCAAATTATTTCAAAGTGAAACTGTACGAGTTATATTGCCAAAAGATGTTAATTAGATTGCCCTTACCGGATCGCTCTCGTAGATAATCTCGAAACATCGAGGAGAAAGACATTTTAAAGCACAGTTTTCTTTTGCAATGATCGAGGATTTGCAGTCCCAACCCCACAGGCCACTGTAAACAGTACAAAGAATCAAGACAAACATATGCTATAAGTATGTATCAGAACAAACAGCAATCTAAGATGCAAGACTAAGCTAATCAAAAATCTCGCTACCTCTCAATGTCAACATAGCAAGCATCCTTCTTACTCCGTATTTCAGCATCCTGTCATTAACAAATATGCATGACAACAAACAAGCTATTCAGAAATCTCAGTCAAACTTCCTCCAATAAATCTTGGATAAGACCATCTCACAGATTCACAGTATAACATAACGAAAATTTAAAGCTTTGGATAAATTTTCCAACTCGAAACTGAAAGGCTCACCCTCAAACCTAAAAATTACCCATCTTCTCCTACGAACATACCATAGCACCGACATTTCTATTCTTCCATATCCACCCCAACCACCAATATCCATTCCCTTATCCAGTAATCGTCATTCTCAAATACGGAGTAGCAATTTATCTCCTGAGAGACGGTCTTACATTGGTACGGTTATACCCTTAGACAACCCCGGTAAAGTAATCTTATTATTAAACTGTCTCATAAGAAATTTGTTCAAAACACCATATTTCAACAATTCATCATTAGTACTAAGAAAGAAAATTACAGAAATCGGACGGTGAGATGACTTGCCGTAGACCACAGTACTACAAAACACAATGTGCATTGAAAGAACAAGCCACAAGAACAAATAAGCATGAGCTTCAAACTTCCAAGCCATTCTCTTTAATGTCACAGTATGTTCTTCCCAGATTACCTGTTACAAACAAGAATAATTATCGTGTAAGACCGTCTTACAGTGTGAGACAGTCCTTTCATATACAATAACACCCATTGAGTATTTAACCGATAAAATGACGGTCTCACACTGTAAGACGGTTTAACACATAACTCGATATGATGGTCATAGTTCAAGATGATCAAGTAAGAGGGCACAATTGTAACAACAAATTAAGCAACAAAAATCGAATCTTCACGAATTACTCCCCTCCGTCCCGCTCAATTGTTTACCTTTTTAGTCTTTGTGAACGATATTTTAACCAAAGGCAAACAAATGATCGAGACGAAGTAGTATACAACAAGGTATAAATAAAATAATTGTAAATTGCCTAATTCAATTGATGGGCAACTAAATAATTGATGAAACAAGAATGTAATACATGATCTGAGATTGAATAAATACCAAATATAATTGCTGAATTTGCGAGATTTTCTTTGGGTGCTGAACAAGTGAGCAGTACTTCGATTGATTTAGCTGTATGATTGAAATTGAGAAGATTTAAGAGATTGTAAGCTTAATTTAGGGATTCAATAATTAGGGTTTGCTTGAATTAGGGATGTATTGATTAATTGAGAATTGGGGGTAATTGTTTAGGATTAATAATGGAGGGAAATTAGTGACACTGGTAAACTGGTAGTTACCGGTCCTGGGTAACTGGGTTTACAAATTACAAAGTTTTTACATACACCTTGTATAGTCGTATGTGTTACTATTGTATTCATTCCGATTTGTGACGTTTCTCCTCGTCTCATACGTAGGCTGTTGGGTTGGCACGCTTCACTACGTCAGTATAGCACGTGGCCCATTTAGACGACAAGAAATTGGCACGGCTCAAATCACGATTCAATACTTCATGGGCCGAAGTTTGAGAAAGAAGACTACGTCTAGGCACGACACGACGTCACGACATGCTTGTTCATGTCCAGAATACATAGAAAAGAGACTGAAGTGGGGAATTGCTTAGGCACGCTCAAACACGACACGACACGCATCACTAGTTCCTCAGTGGGCTCAAAGATCTAGTACATAGGTCAAGCCAATCACCTCCATTCTTTATCCATTTTGTGGGCCACCATTTCATTTCACCGACACGACATGAAGCCCACCTATTACGAGGTATGACCACTTTCATCTCTTATATGAGGGTAATGTAATGTTAATTAGTGAGAGTTATAGTTGAAAATGAATTTGTTGGGAAAGCATGTCTTAATTTTATGTAATTTAGAAAGCCTAAATATAGGGACGTAATATAGGACTCCGCTTTTTCCACAAGTTCTCATTCGTGAGTTCGTGAGTCGTGACGGACATTTTGCTATAAGTGGGAGAGGGCTTGTGAGAGGTCACAAGCAAGACCTTTTATTTTTTTTACTTCGGTCTTTCTAACAGCAACACTTCAGCTTTTCGTTATGGAGTGTGATGTGATATACTATTGCAAAATATAATTATCTTACTAATATCATGAATTTTTGGTTTTGACATTTGTTATAAAACAACCTCTTAAAATATTTATTTTCTAAAAATAATATATATTCTCTCCATACCACACCAATGGTTACATTGAGATTTTTACACTTGTCGAGACACGTTTTGCAACGTGAATATCTTTAGTTACACATTATTAAAAATTATAAAAATTTGATATTCTTATAGCATTCACGACGATAAATCAAACAAGATCTCATATGACTATATGAATATACAAAGCTAAGGACTAAGGTCAATGTATTCTTCTGAACAGTAAGTCTTGCTTAAGACGGACATATCTGTCTTAAGCCTAAGACGGGTCAATTATATACCAAATCACCCACTTATTACCTAAAAAATGTCAAAAGATGGGTCATTTGGTATGTATTTGATCAGTCAAGCTTAAAACGAATAATAACCGTCTTAAATAATAATTTGTGTACTCTGAAAGACCAAGAAAAGCCAAGCTAGAAGCCTAGAACTACAAACATTTTAGCATTTCCCGTTTCTCGTCGGTGAGCATTGACTTTTAAGCAACTTAATGGGTCTCGAGTGAGGCCGTCAAGTTGCCCACATAACATATTGCAAAAGCCCAAATCAATTACACTTGATTCCTCTCTTCTTTTCTTGTTCATTCTATAGATATGTCCCACTTGTTGAAAAATGAGTAAATGACAATCTACTATGGAGATTAGCTTTTTCTCAATGTTGTTAAGCCTAATTTTATGGCTTAAGCCTTACGTTTATGATAATGCGAATAAAGTAAAAATACTATTATTCGCAACTTCTGTTTTCTGCGAACTTTTTACTTGTATATACAACTCGTCAATTTGTTGTAATAGACGTCATTTATTTAATTTAACAACTAATATATATCACAATTGTCACCAAGTCACTATTTATAAAATAACTTTTACTAAAATATTAATACTTCTACATGATTCCTTAGCAAACTTCATATCATAAGTTACTATAATAAAAGAATATGGTTTTAATCTCCGTATTCAATTATTCAGTGCTAGTAAAACTTTTGTAAAACTCATCCTTTTTAGTAAACTCGTTAATTTGTTGTAATAATTTGCAAAACTCGGTTGTTTTTACCTAACTTTATCTTAGATCAATTCAGTTAAATTAAAGTACAAGAATCAAATGTGAACCAATTCTATTGTTTGAATTTTGAAACTAGAACTATTCATGAGTTGTCCCGTCCATTAAACTCGGCTCAACCCGCCCACTAAATAAGCAGTACGGACAAAACTTTTCAAGAGAAATACAAAGGCCCGGTCCACTAATCCGCCCTAAACCCGCTTGTCCGTGTGTCAAAAATTAAACATGAGCGCGACCCAATCCCGCGTTTAAACACCTCTATCTAAAACATTTGAATGGATGAAACAGATTGTCTAATTTAAAATAAAAAATCATTAAAATCGAAAAAAAAAAAATGAAGAGGAGGGAAAAGAAAAGAAGAGAAAAAAGAAAGAAAGACTAGAATACTTTACCAAATGATGACTCCCACTCTAAGCCACATACTTGACACACCATTCTCCACCACCCCAACCTACCTTTCCCCCTCCCTCCCATTTCTCTCCATTTCACTCCATTATTACTCTCCCTCCCTTTCCTCCCCTCTCCCCTTTCCCTTTCACTATTCCCAATTATACTCCACCATTTCCACTCGCCAAAAGCTCATCTAGATCTCCGCCAACTCATCCATGGCGGCGACGATCTCCTTAGGAGCTCCGCAACCATGGCCACCACAACCGCAACCGCAACCGCTACCAAACAGCAACAAAAACTACTTCTTCCTTCAACCACCACCTCTAGTTCAACAACAATACCCTTTTATCAACTCTAACGATGACGATTCCTCTTCTTCCTCCTCCTCTTCTTCCGACGATTCTTCCCGATCAATTTCCCCTTTAATGGCCGCATTAATCGCCGTCTTAATCGCCGCTTTCTTATGCTTATTTTACTACACCGTCATCTCCCGCTACTGCCGCCGCCGCCGCGCCACCCGCCACACTCGCCGAAGAGTCCTACGCTCTCTCGACCGGGTTGATCCCATGGTGCACGATCCGGCTCGACCGGATACCGGTCTAGACGAGGCGTATATCCGCCAGATCACGGTTTTTAAGTATATACGAGGGGATGGACTGGTGGAAGCGACGGAATGTGCGGTTTGTTTAGCGGAATTTAAGGAAGAGGAGAGTCTTCGGCTAATGCCGAATTGTGAGCATGCTTTTCATCTCTCTTGTATTGATACTTGGCTTGCTACGCATTCCAGCTGTCCGCTTTGTCGGTCCGGGATGAATCCTTTGCCTGCTAGGGGTATTGATGTTAGTGTCACTGGTGTTAATAATAATAATAATAATAATAATGTGAGGGTTAGTGTGGCCGCGTTGCGGGTTGAGAGGAGTGGTGATGATGTTGTTGTGGTTCGGGAGGTTGAGAGTCGTGGTCAGGTTGTTGTTGAAGTTGTTGAAGACGAGACTGAAAAAGAAACTCGTTAAGGAAAATGAGATGGCGTTACCTGGTGATACTGAGTCGAGAGTCGAGTCTTTTTTATTGTTCAGGTTGAAAAATGTATATTACAGTGTTGATTAAAGAAAGAGTCCATTTCAGTGATTCTCATACTATCTGTTACTCGTATTAATGATAATTATATAGATGAATTAATGTTATTGTTGTACTCGGTAATTCGTATAATACTCCGTAATTAGTTCAATTAGCGAGTTTTGGTTGGCGAATTTGTAATGGTTAAATGTTGTAATCTGTAAAACAAGGGAAAATATAGTAGTGTATTCCATATATTCTTATGAATGGGCGGTAGAGAAATTTGTGTTTATGAATGATCGATCATTAATCAAGATTGTCGTCTCCTAATCAATGAAAATTACGACGTTTTTATTTGAAGTTTCCGTTTGTTCAAAGTTTGCTAAATTGTAAGCTTTTGAGCTACAAATCCTAATTGGGGAATTATTGTTTTCAGATCCGACCGTCGATTCCTGATCATTTTTCGACTGTTTGTCGTCCTCGGATAATGCACTGAAATGATCAGAAGATGTTTGTTACCAAAAATGTTGAATGATTGGTTTTCCTGATTAATTTGTTTTGAGTTGTTGGATGATTTGTGGAAAGTCAATGAATGTGGTCACATGGGTCAGTAGTTGGCAAATGATTCTGCATTTTACTCCGGGAAGACGGTATTACACCTAAAGACAATCAATCAAATCAAATATTATATAGTGACTTAGGTGTAAGGAGTATCATACTCCGGGAACACAAGAATTTTTCATTTTATACAAGGTGAGTGAGGACACAATTCACATTTTTGTAAGGAATATTTATTTTTAAGCAAAAAGTCTTGCTGAAGACGGGTCGGATCTTGCAACGAGTAATTTGTGAGAGGAAATGGGTAGAGGGGACAAGGTGGGCAGCCACATGTGCTCCCCCACTCACATTTGATGGGTATTTTGTGAGAGGAAATGGTATCCGTCTTCATTTGTGACGGATATGGTGTGTCTTCAATAAGATTTTGTGATTTTCAAGAGATGGTATGGTACAGCTTTTCTTTTTATAAAGCTTGGGTTTATGGTATTTGCTTTAACTTTATCATGGTCTCAAGAATCCATGAAAGATAAGATAGATGTCTCCACTTTCATGATGCTTCTCTGAGGCTCGACTACCTGTCTAGAATCGAAAAGACGAGAACTATGTCTCGTAACATGTGTAGCAAAATAAGGTCGTGTCGACTTGGTATTTTGTTCGACTCGTTTTGAAATGAATGAAAGTAGGATGCAGCGGCGAAGCGAGAATTTGGAGTTGGTGGCTAAATATAGGTTGAAAATTTAGGGGAACTAATAAGTGGTGTGATTAGAATAATTTAGTTAAATTTTTGAAGTTTTTTCGAGCTTACTTTATGGCGTTACTCGTTCACCTGCCAATTGTAAATCCTGGCTTAAGTCATTAACTAGCGGTTTCAAAATCAAATTACATGATGAAACTAGTGTTAAAACTTATGAGAACGAGTTTTAAGTTCCTAGACTCTTGGTAATACCAGATAGGTCGAATTGATTTCTACCCTATGGTGTGAAGTGTAAACCAAAAAACATAAGGCATTGGTTGACAGGAAACTGGAACTTAACCAAGAGCACAAATGATGTGTCATGTGGATTTAATAGAGATTTTATTTGGCTGGTAAAGTTTGGTAGGAGTCAGAGTTCTTACTCCTGCGGTTAACTAGACGTATTGCATGCAGAATTTCATCAACTATAATTTGCAACGATTTATTTGGTCATTTACGTATTTATATTTTGCAAAATGTATTTTAATCAAACGTAAAAATTGGATGAATTAGCGAAATGTATTTTAATCAAACGCAAATAACATATGATCTTGCAGTAAAGATGTTTTCTGATTAGAAAAACTGTTGTGAATCCCTAAAGTTGGTCATAAAAATTGGCCGAGGTCTTTTATCATCATTTTTAATCCGTAAAGATGAAATAGGTTAGTAATAGCTATCTCGAAAAATCAATCAACTAAGAAGCTTTTGAGCAAGCAAAAGAAGAAAGAAGTTCCCATGAAATAATGTAAAACTAACATTTGATGAGGTCACAAGGCTCAACAAAGTGATTGAATACTTATTTTAAGTGTTAACTAATGTCACTTCTCATTTTAGAAACTTTCTATGAACTTACGCAAGATGTCACCAATGTTTTTTTCTTCCTTATTCAATGTTTTTGAATATCAAGTGGGTGGATAATTTTGATTTAGTGTCGAAAAACACGTTTATGCATGATGTCTCAACAAGATACGAATAATAAACACGGTTAGAAGTGGTGGAACTTGGGGGATTAGCAGGGGTGCTCGTCTCCTTGACGGTTGAGATTACAATAAAAATTTTGATCAGTCTTTCGGATTTTTTCGAGTGTGCCTTATATTATTATCTCCCCCTAAATTCAAATCCTGACCCTGCCCTGCCACTGTTTATATTAAATTTATATTTATCTACTTACCACGCATTTTCGCTCATATAAATGACATGTATTACACTTATCCGATTATATTTCTGATGGTTATAAGAAGAAACTCCGTAACAAACAAAGCTTTAATAACTTTAAAATCCCCCTTAAAACTAATAGATTACCAAAACTACTTATTTTCCCGCCTAACACCACCTATGCTACTATTGGGCCTCTATTTTTCAATACCCCTTAATGAAATTCATCTTTATACGAGAGTATGTAAAGTGCTACTATTCGGCCTAACACCACCTATGCTACTATTGTGTATAACGATCTGATATTTTCGGCCCAATAATTTTCGAGTATTATAATTTCGAGTACTTATAGAAGTCGGTCATGCGTGTCTAATCATCGGCCCGTTATTTGATTATGGTGACGGTTTTGTCTCCTATTTAAAGTACTCAATTTTTATATTCTTTTTAACATTATATAAAAAATATAACAATTAATTATGTGATAAATTTGTATTATCTTCATCTAATATAACACTAAAAAACTGATAGTTTAATTCTAAATATTCTAAAAAGCAAAATTTTATCCGACTAAAAAACTAATTTTTTTATCCGTATTTATTCAATCACGCTATCTCTACCATATGTTTCATAAATTATTAAACTCAATGTAAAGTGCAAAGACTCTTATGAACCGTCTACTACTGCCCTACTATTAATTTCAACCGCTCAAACATCCCGTGCTGTAGCACGGATCTAAACTAGTAGCAAATTATTTGATTGACGAGTGTTGATGTCGTATAAAGCAATAGCCATATGTCAAAAGAAGAATAAATAAATTAAAAATGTACACTTATCCATTAATATAATCATCGTTTTATTTTTTTTATTTTTTTGAAAGAAACCCCATAAGGGATTATATATTTGTATTCAAATCTGCCTTAGCAATCTCGACAATACGACGTGGAATAGCCGCACCATCAAAAAAATCGCTACTGCCCAACGTACCAAAATGTGCCAGTTCGTGTGCAACACGATTACAATTCCTAGGCGTAAAGGACCAAAAAACAGAATGAAAATGTGAGCTAATCGACAAAATTTCGCTAATAATCAAATGAAAATCACTCCGTCCCTCCGATGGCCTACGTAGAGCATCCATCACATCTTTGCAATCGGACTCAAAGCAAACGTCCATGTGCTTCAACTTCTGTGCCATACGAACCCCCGTCAGCACCGCTTCCGCCTCCGCTACCCTCGGTTCAAACTCCACTCTCCGTCTTTCCGCCCAGCACCAATTTATATCTCCCTCCTCACCCCGACAAACCACGCCTATCCCCATCCCCGCCCTCTCCTTCACACCAGCATCTATATTTATTTTGACAATCCCCGTGCTCGGCTTTTCCCATCTCGCAGCCACATCCCTTCGCTTCCCATCCGGCTCACAACCTTTCTCTCGACCCCCTACTACCAGCAACTCCCCATCCATCTCCCTTATCAGCTCCATCGCCCGCTTCACACACCTCTCCGTATCTACCCTCATTCCCTCAAACACCACTTCATTCCTCATCTCCCAAATTGCCCAAACCCCCACCATGAACTTCTCAGCGTCTCTCCTATCCATATCGCTCAACACGTCCTCCACCCACTCCCTCACCCGCTCATACCCCCAAGCCGATCTCAAATCCAACCCCAACCCATCCCACACCCCTGCCACCCACCCACAACCCCGCGCAAGATGGAGACAAGTCTCCATTTCGCAACAGCAAACCGGACACTCCACCCTAAGGTTTCGTATACGGGATGCTAAGTTCCGCTTTGTAGCTATCGCATCACTACAGAATTGCCAAAAGAACAATTTAATACGAGGTAAAACATCAGCTTTCCAAATCCGCTTCCACAACCACATGTTCGGCGCCTCATTTGATTGTCCTTCATCCCCCACGTTAACCCCAGCAAGGGCTCTGTATGCGGACTTGACGGAATACAGCCCGTTCTTCTCCAATCCCCAGACCCATTCATCCTCCCGGTCTTCCCGACTAACCCGCGTATTTAGAATATCATCATGCTCAAAAGGAAGGAAATAGTGTCGTACCTTCTATAAATTCCAGCTACATCCGTCACTATTTAATAAATCTGCAACCAACATCGACTCCTCAGCCTCGCCCCTCGGTGACAGAACTTTATGGGAATTCGTACCTGCCAACCAAGGGTCCGCCCAAACCAGAGTACTCAGCCCATTGCCAATCCGCCTTCGAAGCCCCAACCGCAGCACCTTAGTAGCCTCAAAAATGCCCCGCCAAGTGTAACTAGGATTAGAACCCAACTCCGCTTTCAGAACTGACCGGTGTGGAAAATATTTACCACCTAGGACCCGGACCATGAGACAGTCACGATCTGTGATCATACGCCATACTTGTTTCCCAAGAAGGGATAGATTGAAGTCATGGAAGTCGCGAAATCCAAGACCCCCTAAACACTTCGGCTGACACAATTTAGACCAAGCTACCCACGGAATTTTTCTCCGTCCATTTTCCGAACCCCACCAGAACCGAGACACCATAGACCGAAGTTCATCACAAAAATTTTGTGGAAGCTTGAAGACGCTCATAGCATAGGTAGGAATAGATTGGGCCACCGCCTTTATCAAAACTTCCTTCCCCGCCTTCGAAAATAGCATTCCCTTCCATCCTTGTAATTTCTTGCATAATTTATCCCGGATAACTCGCGCTACAATTTGCTTAGAATGGCCAACTACCGTAGGGAGACCCAAATAGCGGTCTTGCTCTCCAACAATGCGGACTCCTAAAATATCTGCAATACGAGCCCTCCTCCCCGCGCTCGTGCTGCGACTAAATGAGATCGTAGTTTTATTCAAGCTCACTAATTGACCCGAGGCAGCTTCATAGGTCGACAAAATTCGCTTGATTTCTCTAGCTTCCTCTTCTCTCGCTCTAGCAAATAATATACTGTCGTCCGCAAAGAGTAGGTGAGACACCATAGGAGCAGCGGCTGCCACCCTCACTCCCTGCAAAGCCCCGTCTTCCATCGCTTTGCGCATAAGCCCTGACAACACCTCGGCACACAGGATGAATAAATACGGCGAAATAGGGTCCCCTTGCCGTAGACCCCTAACTAGGCCTAAACTCCTCCGAAAGCTGACCATTTATTCTAATAGTGAACGAGACAGACGAAATACACTTCATTACATTAACAATCCAGCCATCCGCGAACCCCATCCTTCTCAACACCCGCTCCAAAAAAGCCCATTCAACTCGATCATAGGCTTTCGCCATATCAAGTTTTAAGGCCATATGCCCTTCCCCATGTCTAGTATTTTTCATATAATGAAATAATTCAAACGCAACTAGAATATTGTCGGAAATTAATCTACCTGGAGTGAATGCCGATTGATTTTCCGAGACAATCTGCCCGAGAAACACTTTGAGCCTATTAGCCAGCACCTTTGACACTAGTTTGTAGACCACGTTACACAAACTTATGGGCCGGAAATCTACAATTTTATCCGGAGCTTTCTTCTTCGGGATCAAGACAATCTGAGTTTTATTGAGCCCAGGTGGAAACGGGGCACCCCGCAAAATACTCAGAACCGTTCGAACCACCAGTGGGCCTACAATGTGCCAATAAGTTTGGTAAAATAACCCATTCATCCCGTCCGGACCCGGAGCTTTAAGAGGGTGCATTTGGTTTAAAGCCTCAATGATCTCCTCTTTAGTATATTCAGCCTGTAAAACCGTATTCATATCGCCTGTAACCCGGTCAGCAACCACGTCAAAAATCCCATCCTGAAATTGTGTCGACTCCGAAGTAAAAAGCTGTCGAAAATAAGCCGTAGCATGAGCAGACACGTCTTCAGTCCCAGTATAAACCGTACCCTCATCATTGATCAATTTCGAGATATAATTCTTTTGCTTCCGTTGGCCCGCTTTTTGATGAAAATATTTTGTGTTTCGGTCCCCCTCACGCAGCCACAATGCTCTCGATCTCTGTCTCCAGAAAATTTCCTCTTGCCTTAACAGATGAGCTATCTCAGTAACCAACCTTTTTCGCTCATTTAGTTGCCTTCTCGATCTCCCTCCTTCATTAATTCGTTTCAGCCTCCGTCTTTTTGTTTGTATGTCACGAACAATTTTCCCAATATTAACCCCTTTCCACTCTTGAAGTTCCTTGGCACATGTACTAATAGTGTCCACCAGGTCTCCCCCTCCGCTATCCCACGCATGTTTTATAGCTTCCTCGCACCCATCTTCCCCCACCCAAATTTGCTCAAAGCGGAAAATTCTTCCTCCCCTAACTTCACGTTCCTGCCTAGGTTGTAACACAAGTTTGATTGGTGCATGGTCAGACCACTCCCGGTCCATATGGATCAGTCTAGCTCTCGGAAACCGCTCGAACCACCGCTCATTTCCCATCGCCCTATCTATCCGTGATTGTCTATTATCCTCCTCCGCTTGTCCATTATCATACGTAAATTCATAGCCTTCAAACTCTACATCTCTTAGCCCACAATCATCAACCGCTTCTCTAAAGTTGTTCATTTGCCACTGCATCCTATTCCCTCCTTTCATTTCCGTAGCAAAAAGCACCTCGTTAAAGTGGCTCATCCCCGTTCTCCGCACTCAGCAACCTAAGCAATTCCCACGAAAGATGTCGATCACCCACAGCTGGCCAACCGTAAAAACCAGTCACTCTCCAAGTCCCTTCCCTCTCCTGAACCTCGAAATCCATATGGTGCACCGACGCCGACTTAAATAAGCACGAGACTTCCTTACGCCAAAGGAAGGCCAGCCCACCCGACCTACCCACACTATCCACCTCCATGCCCTCATACTCGGTCAAACACGCTCGCACACGCCTCAACTCCTCACCGCTCATTTTTCGTTTCACAAAGAAAAATCATCGCGGGGGCCTCTCTCCGTATCAGATTACGGAGCCCGCCTACTGCATCGGGGTTGCCCAGCCCCCCGCAGTTAAGGCTCAAGAGTTTCATTTTGCCGGGCGGGGTTGACTCGTGTCAACCTCCGCCTCAGGTATTAAAGCACCCCTGCTAAGCTTACTCTTCTTCGACCCCGTCTTATCCCCCTGACACGCCTCCTCGCGCCCTCGTTTCTCGTGTAGCTGAACTCCCAGTGGAGCTTGCTGCCCACCAGGCCTCTCTCCTCCCCATTTCTTCTACTTACGACACTCTCCCCTCTCCTCCCCACCACCCATATCTTCCCCTGTTGTTCCTCCCAACAACCCTACACCCCCGTCAACTTCACCAGTTCCCTTAACCGCATCCTGACCCATACCCATCACGCAATCCGTCACCATCACCTCCTCATCCTCCCTCCTCTCTCTGCGCTCCTCCCCTCCTTCCACACATCCAATCTCCTGTGAAACATGTAACGGAGTGCTGAGTTTAGAATTAGCACTCTGCGATTTAATCGTCACTTGTTGTAGCTTGGAAATCATTTGTGACAGAACCTCTTCCTCCCTTGCTCGAAACTCAGCTTCAAAAAGCCCCCCTAAGGCTTTCGCCTTCTCACTCTTCAATGAAACCCCTGTTTTGAGCACTTTCCATGGGGAAGCTCGAAGCAATTCATCAAACCGTAATTCACCTGCTTCATACGGGCCCTCGTCACAGTCCTTCTCCCCATGCCCCAACACCCCACATTCGTAGCAATATGTGGGAAGCCTCTCATACTTCACGTCAAAACTTTCAGTCTTCCCCGTTTTCATCCCAATGAGAACTGCTGCTTTAAGTGGCTTCCTGACATCCAGCATAACTCTGAGCCGGATAGCTCTCTCCATCTCTGGATGAGGAGCTTCATCAATACAAACAAAGCTACCAATCTGTGCCCCAATTCTTCTCACATTCGCCAAATTCGATCGCCCTCGAATAGGAAGATCATAAACTCGGATCCAGAAAGGGACAAAAACCAACGGTACATCGGACATCTTCCCATCCTGGTTCGGCTCGCTAAAACACCATACAAACTTGTCGAAATGCCATGGTTGTCCATCCAGGATCTTCGCTTTATCTCTCTCACTTTGAAATCTGAACATGAAGGTTTTCTCCTTCGCATCGAGCATCTTACCCACAACAGGATCTTTCGTACTCCATAATCTCGACATCGTCCTCCACAGCCGCCCTCGCGTTAATAGCTTTAGATGACCAAATCTTCCCGATTAACATAAATTTCTCTTCTCCGGCCTCCTTAGATTCCTCTCCAACTTCCCACACAAACGTTTCTTCATCACCAATCACCCCTTTCCCCTCACGTCTGCTAATGTTTTCTTGCGAACTCATAGTAGCAGCCCTAACCCTAAATAAAACGGAACTAACAGTGCATAAAGCAAAAGAACGATAGAAAAACGATAGAAGAACGGAAATCCTTAGGAAAAGATGAACGGAAAACCTTCAGAGGCAAGGAGATCGCAAAGATGAACTCAGACGGAAACCCTCATAGAAACCCTAGAGGAGACTCAAAATTGAATCTTGTGCCAATTTTTTTAATCATCGTTTTATTAATGAGAAACACTCACATGTTAGTATTCAGCCCGACCCGAATCGAGCGACCTAATTCAAATTGTAAGGGTTTCGCTGGGTTGTAGGCAAATCAAGTTACGGAGAATCGATCCTGAGCCAACCCGAGTCGATTCGCCTGAAAGGCCACCTTTAGCTAGGGATGAAAGTGGGTATGGGTGCCCACTGGGCTGCCCAGCATAGTCCAAGGCCCAATTTAACACAACACATAAATGGCGCGGCTCACCACGGCAAGGCACACATAACCACGACACGATTTGCCATGGGTCGTGGCTGCCATTTTCATTTCACCGACACGACATGACATGACTAGCTTCCCGTGATTGCGCCTATTCTCTATTTCAAACACGGTGAGCCAGCATGAGACCCCCCGACCTGACCCGAACAGAACCAAACCATTCCAGCTCTGCCTTTAGCCATGTATATTAATCTTGAATGGGAAAAATGGCCAACAAATTTTGTTGGGCTGGGTTATTAATTGATCCAAAATATCACATCATATGCAAATCAAATAAAAACCGGTCCACTATAAGACAAGAGTATAATACTCCAAACAATGAACCAAAAATAAACATATTATTAGCACTTACAGTAGGTCCATTACTCCACCTTAATCAACTCTTAAAAAATTACTAAAAAATTCCCAAATTAAGCTACTTTCTCTTCGAATTCAATCTCTGAAACCCTTAATTCGAATTTAATTGAGCAAATTAAATTCTGGGTTTTTGAGATTTTGCTTCAATTGAATGAAAATGGCTCAACAAAGTAGTGGAATACCATTAATTGAAGTTTATTTATCATTGGTTGATAAAGCTGATAAAAAGTTCTCCAAGATCAGGGATTTACCTCTTTATGAACGCACTAGGTATAATTCTTGTTATTCTTAATTCACAAATTTGACTGTAATATCCGTGTTAAACCTAAAACGAGTTAATATATTGATAAGACAAAAGGTGGATGCATAGGGACTAACAAAAGATTTGTCCTATATGTTTGACCCGTTTTCATCTTTAGACGGATATTGTAGTTCTTAATTATGGGTACTTTTATATTTCAGTATTTATGATCATATGATTGATTTTTGTTCAAGAAGTTTTGATAAGATTGAACATGAATTTGGCTTGGAATATTGTAAAGTCAAGAAATTGTTTGCTGAAATGCTAGAAATGAGGTTTTTTTGATCAATTATATGAAATCAAGAAATTGCCCATCTTTAATTAGCAATTTAGCATGGAAGTATGATTGCAGTTGCTGAAACAGATAGTTGTTGGAATAAATTATGAGTTGTGTGTTTAAAACATTGGATTCATTGTTTTTTCTTGATTTCCGTTCGTTTCCCGTAGTTTAATCCTTGAAGAATTATGTAATTGTGTTGATTTTGGTGTTGAGTGTGCGCTCGCAATTTGGGGGATTGGGCGAGCTTTCTATTTCCAATGGAGCGGATAAGTACGAACTGTTTTGGTTCTGGATTATGAGGGAATAAGTTCACTACATAAGCTACTCTTCGTTTTAGTGTGAAGAAGCATTCATTCGATGCAATTACCTACGGAACTGTCATTAGAGGTCATTTGGAAACAACCTCTTTAGTCTTTATGTTGGTTAACACACGGGCAAGGCTGCATACATCTGACCGGCCACCCCTTTAACTTGCCTGAGATGGGAGCCCTTAGATACTAGGTAATGTTGGTGTTGTTGTTGTGGCTGGGTGAGCATCTTGAGCTGGCCATGGTCCAATGCTTTCCAAGAGATTGTTAAAGGACTTCAGGTTAAACCTATTTCAATGGATGTATTGGCTGAAAATCTGAATAACTGTCTTACCGAGTGATGTAGGTGTAGAATGGGAGGCACAAATATATAAGATAATAAATTTAATGCGAAAGACGAAGGAATTGATTCTATGATAAACATGATTGTCTTATCTAGAACTATAGCTTTTTTTATGCAACACTGAAAGGCGTTTAAAAGTCTTTCAAAGTCATAATTCTCTCCGTATCATTCTCACAAATGATGTCATTAGAATGGTGTAAACTTGTGCATTGGTGATGGATTTTCTGATTGAAGCTACTTCCCCTTATCCTTGGAAATGCCTCATATGGTTTCATAAGCATCGCTGCTAGACCAGTACGTGGGCATAGAATCCCATGTTTTTAACCTGTACGGGGTACTTGCTGAGCTTCCTATAACACGTTTAAGGGAGAATCTTGTGGTCGCTTTATGTAACACGTTTGAACCTATGTTAATATGCCATAAATAATTCTCATATTTCAGGTTTGATACTTATTTCTATAAGGTATTCAAGGTCTATACAGAGTTATGGAAGTTTCAGCAAGAAAATCGTCAGAAGCTTGTTGAGGCTGGGCTCAAGAGATGGGAGATTGGTGAGATTGCTTCTCGTATTGCTCAGCTTTACTTTGGGCAGTATATGCGCACAAGCGAGGCGAGTTATTTGTCGGAATCTTATGTATTCTATGATGCAATACTGACAAGGGAGTATTTCAAGGAGGGTTTATCTCAAGAACTTAATCTTGCTCACAAGCAGTTGAGATTTCTTGCTAGGTTTATTTCAGTATGTCTGCTCCTGAACCGTCGAGAAATGGTACATCAGCTGGTTAATCACTTGAAGATGTTGCTTGACGAGTGCAAAAGGAGTTTCCAGGTTATTTTTCAATGAAAACCTCAAAACTATTTTCTTTGGTTCGGTGTGGTTTCATGCTCAGATTTGTATAATCCTTCTCTTAGGCTTAGGGGAAGAGAACTCATCTATTACAATAACTGCGTTGCAGATGAATTTCACAATTCTGTTGAGACCATGCTACCATGGTATAAATACTTACTCATTACTTTGCAGCCGTAACCATAAAGATTCCCTGGTGGTTGTTATGTTATCTTCCGTTATATAATGCTTTGTAGGAAAAGTGTAGACATTTCGTCCGTAATAACCTATACTTGAATATGTCACGATATTTCCACGACTTAATCAAATACTTCAACGACTTTTCTGAAAAAGATTGGCTAACAGATGTATGTGCAAATGGTGTGTATTTGTGAAAAAAGAGCTCATAAAAGACAAAACATGAAGTATCATTAACATGAAAAATCTTCTCAAAAGTTCAGGTTGCTAGAAAGAGTGCAAGAAAAAAATATTTGTTTATAAACCTTTTTGAAATTATTGTCTTATCGGCTGCTGGGCGCTGTACTGTACATCCGCTACATCTCAGCTGATACCGCATTTTTGTATCATAAATGGCAGTGTCTGTTTTTGTCTCACCATTTGTGGTGCATTTTGAATCCTGCGTCATAAGGTCAGGGTTCTATTGTTCCAAGAAGAGATGAGGATCTTACACTGTGCTGAGAATTAGTATTCTGAATGTTTGTTTATATGTTGTGATATATTACATGACCCCATATTTTGTTTTCCAGGATGCTAATTTCAGAGAATGGAAGCTAGTTATTCAAGAAATAGTGAAATTCCTGAAAGCTGATACTCCCTTTCTGAACCTCAGGCCTTTGAGATACAGTCTTGTTCTTGATCCTCATCCTGACACTTTACAACAAGTTTCCTCACATAATCCAAAGAGAAATTTGAGACTGCGAGATGCAATACTATGTAGCTACCACCCTAATGAGGTTCGACCTACTTTATTATCTTGATCAATCACTAGTTCGTTCATCATCCTGCTAGTTTACATTTGCTTTTGGAGTGGTTTTTTTTAATGTAAGCACATGCAAGTGGGCTTGAGTGTCACATTTATTTTCCGCTGCACAAAACACGGCTAAAGACAAAATGTAACTTATCGGCCAACATCTGTAGGGCCAGATCAACTATGTGTTTGTTCAGTGACTGTCAACCGGGGCGTCTAAAGCAATATGAGGTGTTGCTCCGTGTGAAATTGTTCTTTTCAAATGTGCTTCATTGTCATGTATTTGATAGAATTGTTAGCTTTAATGTGCATTTGTGTATGCAGGTGAAATTTTCAGAACTTACCCTTGATACTTACAGAATGCTTCAAAGCTTGGAATGGGAGCCTTCTGGCACATTCTACCAGTCAGGAAGTAGTACAAGTCAAAATGGATCAACAAAAAGCAACATTATTAACCACTCACAAGATATTAGTGATCCAACCTTGCCACCTAATCCACGGAAAGCTATCTTGTATCGTCCATCAACCACGCATTTCATGGCAGTATGTATCATTGTATCGTGAAGAATTCACTTTGTTAGTTCTAGTGTGTGAACCCACCATCCACTCTGGTCTCCATGGATGCTTAGCATAAATGCTATCTTTGAGAATTATGCTACTTCGACACCTCACTTTGGCTGCTTGTCGTCTGTCTGACACTCTGTCATTGAGACACGATACGTCGATACTACACTTCGACACTTAATCCACCCATGTCACATCCGTCACTTGCAGCAGTGTTGAAGTAACATAGTTGAGAGAGTAGTGATGGGAAAAAAATATTTCTACGTTGATGTAATGAAGCATATCTCCATTGCTCAGTAGTTCCCAAGTTTTGAGATCTTAATTTATAACAGACATAAAACCTTCTTTTGCTCTAGGTACTGGCGACAGCTTGTGACGATCTCCCTTCTGATGGAGTTCTTTTCATTTATCTGTCAGGTTATTTTGGAAAATATTCTCTCACCTCCCATGCTTTTCATATGTCAAAAGCTTAAAATATAAGTCTTATCTTAACTTTCACTTGTTGAAATTTTATCAGGGAAAGGTGGACAAGCCTTTTCATCGCCCTCAGTTGCTGGCAGTCGCCTTGGTTCTGAGAGTAATGTCAAGAGCCTTCAATACAACTCTGCCCTGGATGCAACTCCTATGGGTGGTGGTCAAAGTGATTCATCTGGGCAAGTCAAAGAATTGTCCTCGAATAGCCACCTAGAAGCCATACATATTGGTTCCCGCGGAAATGATGGTACTCTTAATCCTGCTTGTACAAACTGAGTAATATGTGTAATAGTCGTGGAAAAATAGATTTTGGCAGTGAGAATCCTAATGAAAAAGATGAGGGAACTATCCTTAATTATGTGCTTTATTCGTCCAACTGTTCCACATTAATAAATAGACGACTATTTCTTCAGGTTCCAATTTCATCTACCCTTCTGACTTGCTTCCATTTACAAGAAAGCCACTATTCATGATCATTGACAGTGAGAGCAGTGCGTCATTCAAGGCAAGTCTCTGGCTCTCTGGGTTCCTTATTAATATTGTCTCCATACCCCTCTTCTTTTCTCCTCCCTTTATTTTTACTTTATTCTTTGTCTCAAGAATTGGGTGGGGAACCGGGAAGGAGGCGGGATAATTGCATGGTCAAGCAACGATGCAACCATTGCGGATACTTAGTTGGCTAGTCTAGCTACCACCTCTGCAAACATTAGTATTCAGTAGCCATTATCACCTTGTGTGATGTGGCAGCAATGCTCTCATCTCTTCACGCTGGGATGTGATGAGTTTGATATAACAAGAAATATCTGCAATCATATATTCGTGTGAGGCAAAACGAAAATTTACATCAATAGTTCTATCCAAGTTATCTGTTTATTGAGAAATATAGGGAAAACGAAATTTTAAGACTATAAGTACTCAGGACCTTGGCTTGCTCCTAGAACAGAATCAGCTTTGGATAGTTCAGATTCATCTCTCTTTTTAATAACCAAAGCGAATACTTTTTTTTCCCCCAGATATCAGCATTACAGAATTTCTCTCGCTCTTGTTTAATCATTTTTTTCCTACTGCGATTTCCCTGATTCCTGTCATGCAGATGAGATATTGTCCCTGTTGACCATTTTTTTTCTTTTTTTTTTTATACACAGATATTATGTGGAACTGAGAAAGGAGAACCAGTTGCCATGCTCTTGTCTCCAAGATCTTCACCGCCTGCTGCCACTGGGGAATGGTCCTGGCCCACCCACGGGAGTCTGTTTACCAACTTTCTTACGGCTCCCATTCAGGCTTTCTGTCTGCTTCTCGGATTTTCTGGGTCTGATATTCAAAAGGTGGGTTTAACGGTTTTACCTTCTTGTCCTCTAAACGAATTCTTGAAGGTTTTCTTAAGCAACTCAAAGCTTACCATGATAATATTTCTCAGGATGTCTATGAAGATGCTAACAAGCTCCTCTCGTCCGCTTTAAATGACTGGGGGTTGACTCTAGCAACGTCAGGCGCTCTTGACTCTGTCTGGTCTCAAGTTTTCTGTGATCCGTTCCTTAGACGGCTACTACTTAGGTAATCTTGCATTATATGAGTAATCCTTAACTTCATGTTCCACCCAACTCCTATATTTACTCTCCCCATCCCATTTATATTGTTCTTCCTTGACTTTGATTGGCAACTTTAACCCTTATTTTCTCACAACACACAATACATACAAGGTCTAGAACTTTTTGAAAAGAAAATGAAAATAGTCTGATTACGAGTTTTTTTTTTTTGGTACATAAGAGGGGTGCTGTCTGATTACAAGGTGACAAAGTTAACATTATACCTTAACCTACTTTTGTTGAGATTAATAGGTAAAGTTGGCCATTAAAGATTTAAGTGCATAATATAAATGACTTGGAGGTTGTAATAAATTGTTACGTCACTCAAGCTTTTCTATCTAGCTTACTGAAACATTATCAAGCCACTTCCTCAGGTTAAGATACCCTGATCAGGGACTGAAACGTTAGTTTAACTTGTTATAACGCTTGATCAAAACAGTGGCGGAGTGAAGTACCAAACAATTACGTTGGTAGATGTCAAACCTATGAAATGGTGGGTAAGAAACAGATAGAACTCAGCTTCCCAATCATGAGGGCACGTGAATTCACGCGAAACATGTAGGCTAAGTACTGTTACATCAAGAAATACTGTAGAATATTTCAGCAAAACTGGGGCTTGGAATTTGCAAGACTTGTGACGATTAAGACAGAGATGAGAGATTTTGTGTATATCAGTTGTTTCTTTGTTTCTTTGTCATGCAGGTTTGTATTTTGCCGAGCTGTGCTGACTCTTTATGCTCCTACCCATAATAAAGCGGAGTTTATTCCCCAGTGTCTGCCTCGTCTTCCAGACACAGTTGATCCAATGTCTCCAATGATTCAGGCCGTCATTTTGCAAATCGCCAATGTGTTTCGTGCTGCAAGTCATTTCAACTTTTTGGAGAATGTCGTACCTCATAAAAGCAGCGACAGTGCTGAGGAGTAAATGGCATCTTGAACTCGCCAATGTCAAAATTCGGAACTCAGAGGCTTCATGCACTACTTTGCTCAATGACTTGAGAACATGCTCAGCTTTTCAGCTAAACGGCAGGTAGAGCTATAGCCAATACCTTATACGTGTTAAATATTGTTTTCAGTTGTGACTGCAGAATTGCTCATCGTGCCCTGATCTCGCTGCCAGAACTTGGCATTCCCTTTTCTTTCTTTGTCCAGGCACCTGTTGCACTTTCTTTCCCTTTTGTTCGTCTCCTTATTTAGCATTCTCACATTTGTATAGACTCACATGCTTTAAGGAGAGGTAAGAACTACATATCGAAGTTATATTCAAAACTAGATTTCTGGCTCTCAACCTATCGACTGATAGGCTATGTAACGATCCTCTATCTCGTTCGTATCTAATCTTAGCTAAGTGCCAATTTTATTGGCATTAACGTGATTGTTGTGATGTTAAATTTTTGCATTACTATCATTTAATTCTCATCTTCATTTGTGTTGCTTTCGAAATGTTTAATATATAAAAGAGACTTCAGTGGCAAAAAAAAAAAAAAAGGTTCTAAATTATATCGCGATAAACTAGTAACAATTCAGTAATTTAGAAAATATGGGATGCTTTCAAGATCAATCTTTACATTCTGTTCATAAGATCAAGCAACTAAGCGTCTCAACACAAGTCGAAAAAAAATACCGGCTTACATAATAATTCACCATTCTCATCAACCATATAGACCAAAATAATTACTACTCATACTAAACAATATAAATACTCCGTATGATATTACTTAGTTTTTTTNTGGATCATAAACACCATGCTCAACAATTTTATCAGATAAGCTAGCTGACAACCGTAAGGTTTTCTAGATATATTAGGAGACGTTAACGTTGGTGGGTGAGTCGGGCGTTGACTCTTCCAAGTCAAACTTCTTAGAAACAGAAATGGAGAGCACTCCATCTTGGTAGGTAGCCTTGACATGTTCATGGGTAGCATCATTTGGAAGAGTGAACTTCCTCATGTACCTTGCCCTTCTCCTCTCTATCCTTATCACCTTTACCTCCCCGTCATCTCCGTTCCCGGCTCTCATCTGCATCTTCGTCTTCTTCCCTGTCACGTGTAGTATGCCGTTCTCCACCTTCACCTGTTCATTACCATTAATTTCCATGCATAAATAAGCGATGCAGCGTCATAAACATTACATAAAATGTTAAATTTATTTTGGATGTTCGAATAATAATCCTTATCCACGGGAAGTAAAATGACAACGGACCTCGATTATGCTTCTCGAGTCATCGTGGCTACGACATCTCTCAAGATGAATACTCACAAGTGACTAACAAAACTAGAACACAACATATAAAACGGTACATAGCAGTCCCTCCTTTCGAATTCATTTCTTTACGTTTGTTCAAAATTCCTGTCACGTAATTTTAACAGCCATACGGAAATAACTTGGAAGGAGGGACCGAGTAAGAAATAAGGGTACCTTAATGTTTTGGGCATCAAGGCCAGGCATGTCAAGAATAAAGGAATAGAAAGAAGGGTGTTCAAATATATCAGCTGGTGTCCTCAATGTTGTCTTCTCATTCTTCCTCCCATTGTTGTTCACCTTCCCTACTCCTTGCAGCTCCATCATTTCTACAGACTGATCATTAGCATTACCATTCCCGTTCATCAATCGACGATGATCACGATCACCATTATTCAACTCTACCCTTCCCATTTCCTTTGTCATTCCCTCCATTTTTTCTTCTCTTTTACTTTATCAATTAAGTTGTTTGACTTTGTTAAGAGTTTTAAGAGATTTAGCATTATACTATGTATATATAACCCTAGAAATTCACAACTGGCTTGTTGACTTGGTTTTGCTCCATTATTATCACCATTTTTTTGTTTAATTAATTTCCGTGTCAAATGTTAACTTTTGCACGAAATCTTGACGGAAAATGAGATAGCGCCATCAAGATCCGTTGAAGTCTTATCAGCAACGCTCCTATTAGACCGCCTATGCCCTATAGTAAGACTAGTTCTTAAGAGTTAAGATAAGTAAACGCAGTTTAATTATTTTTTTTCAAAAATACTACTCGTAAATTATTTTTGTAAGCCACATTTTATAACTTGATGCCTCGAAAGAAAACAAAATACAGAGGTTCTGAAACATGTCTATGGAAAGGAAGAGATCATACAGATATAAACAAAAGATTACTCAATAACTCATGACAGCATGTTCTCGATGCAGCAGTATAAATCAGTCAATGATCGACAAAACCATTGTGGAACTGTCTAATTCTTCGGGATGTTTTTACCGACAATCTTTGCTGGGGCTAGCCGCAAAAGGTTTCCGGGTTTTCCAGGAAGAGCCCCCTTGATCATGACCACGCCAAGCTCACTGTCGATCTTCATGATCTTCAGTTTTCTGATCTTTGTTTTGGTTCCACCCATTCTCCCGGGCATTTTCTTGCCTTTGTATACATGACCCGGGGTGGTTCCAGCTCCAATGGATCCCAAGGCTCTATGACTTTTAGATCCGTGAGTCATTAGTCCTCTCTTGAAGTTGTGTCTTTTAATACCACCTGAATATTGGATAAGCCCAGTCAAAAGTGATACCAGGTATTCGCATTCTTTTAAATGTCATTCTCGTTGCAGAATAGAGTAAAAACAATTGTCGAGTATAAGTAAATCTGAACATGAAGCAATAGTAATATCCTCAACTTAGAAGAGATTCGGAGACCAGAAAGTTTGCTCTATGTTCAAGAAACATCGCATATCTATGATGTTGTGCCATACTATTTTAAGCAACGAGAACAAAGTGAAAGATGGTCATGTGATTAATGAAGTAACAGTATACATATAAACGACCCTAATTATGCTTGCAAGACTGCTACAAAAAATAGTACCGAAGCTCCTCAGAAGAGTCAAGGCAAGTTGTTGAGATTTATACTGTAATTCTTTCTGCAATTGACTAAGCTAAATGCCCTTTCATCAGCAGTGAAAAACAAGAAGCACTGACGTACTAACTCAAACCCTAAGATCACTTGCACAATTTCTTCACCAAGGACTACCACTCTACAACACTATTGCCAAAAATTGATTGACATGTTATAAATATGGTGAAATCCAGAGCAGGTAAAAGTATAACATAGCATCACACAGTAATCAAATAGTAGTAACAGAAGTGAAAATGAAAGTATCAGAAATTAAGAAAATGACCTTGGAACCCTTTTCCGATGGTTGTGCCAGACACATCGACCATGTCACCTTCCTTGAATAGCTCTTCGAACGTAAGCTTCTGGCTGGGGCTAAAGCCATCAACTGAAACAAGCCGGAACTCTTGGAGATGACGTAGCGGAATCACATTTGACTTGTTCAGGTGACCCATTTCCGGTTTGGTAAGCTTCCGGTCCCTCACCCTCTCATACCCCACTTGAACGGCATTATATCCGTCAGTCGACTCTGTCTTCACTTGGGTCACAATGTTCCCTTCCTTAAACCCTACAATGGTAACAGGCACCACAACCCCATTTTCCTCAAAGAAGCTCATCATTCCAAGCTTGGTACCCATCACACCAACCCCGGCATCAACACTCATCATTTTAATCCCCAAACCACCCACTGATCTCACATGCTTCTCAGACCTAGAGACAGTTGGCTTCAGCTTAATAACCTGACTTGGGGAGCAAAGAAAGGAGGACGACAGCTGCAACGACTGGAACTTCCGAGATAATTGAAAAGAAGACGATGACGGTACGCTTTTCAACTGTCTGTTACCTTCTGAATAGGTACAGCTACTACACTTTATAGAAAATGAAGGAGAGACTGTAGCCATGGCACTGAAAACAGAAAACCCCCGCTAAATATAAACTGAACTGTAACATACAAAAAAAGCAAGACATCAGCTTTAACTCAATGATTAAATTGTTACAGATAAATACTGTCAAACAAATTACAGACTTCACCGAGGAAATATAGCACCAAAAATTATATCAAGGGTAAACAGTAAACAGTAAACCTATCAATATATTTATATGATTGTCATATGTACAGCAACATTACGGCATTACCCCAGTGTCTTAATGGTACCCACAAATTATGGGATAAGGGGGCCAGATGTACGCAGCATTACCCCGTTACCCCCTCTTATCAACACAAAGAGGCTGTATAAGTATAATTATCATATACTCTATACAACAACATTATCCAAGAGGCAAGTGACTTAATAGCTGCCGTAAATTGCAGGGTAAGGGAGTCGGATGTATGCAGTCTTATCTTACCCTACTATTGGCAACACAAAGAGGCTGTATAATTACTCTATACAACAAAATTACCCTAGTGCCTTGATGGCTCCCACAAATTTGGGTAACGGGTCGGATGTACGCAGTCTTACACTCTTACCCCAGTGTTAGCAACAGAAAGAGGCGGTATAATTATCATAATTAAAATGCTAAAAAGGAGCATAAAAATCATTCAAAAGGGTATAAACATCATTAAATCAACAAACTGAGCAAACCCCATGACAATTTCACAGATAAAATTAACTGGGTATGCAAAAAAAACAGTAAAACAGTAAAATTTACAACTTATATAAACCTAATTACCAAAATGTAAGCTATATTACTGAATATTGGCTAAAAAAGATGAGAACTTTGGACTGAAAACATTGCAATAAAGAGTAGAAATTGCATAAATATGGATAAGGAAGGTAAAAATGCAGTAAAAATTGAGAGAATTGGGAGTAAAACTTACCACTGTTAAGGGAGAAAGTTGAATGCAATGAAGAAGTGAGAAGTATAAGGTACAGCAATGAAGATGAAGGAGATAGATAAGAAAGACTGAAAGAGGGTGTTTTGATTATATCACGTGACTTTCACGTGTTTGGACTTTTGTTTTTGGGCCTTGGCTCTTGGGCCGGACCATTACTAAAGTAAAACTGTAAAGGCCTTTTTACCTTTAGGTAGTTGTAACTTGTAAGTAGACCCGGCAAATGGGTTATTAGAGTCGGGTTTTTTCGAGTTGGGTCTTTTATCGGATCTTTGTGTTATTAACTTTATTCGAAATATTTGACAAATTCTATCGGAAATTTCGAGTATTACCAAAGATCTTAATTTAGAACTTAATTTTTTCAAGGAAGTAATAATTAAATATTGCTTCCGTGAGGCTAATAAAGTTGCGGATTTTATAGCCTTGGTTGAACATTCTTGTCCAATTCTTTCGGGGGGCTTGAAAGCTGGTGGCTGCAACTCAACTCTATCATCTGAAAGGATGAAATAAGTTGGTCTTATCTCAGATGATCAATCTAGTCTTCTATTAAAAAAAAAAAATGAATGCACATTATACACAAATTCTTATCATGTGAGTAGTGTTTGACCCGTCGCAAACTTGTGACGGATATACCCGTCACAAGAGGGCCTTACTGTTAAAAATAAAGGAAAGAAATAATAAAAAAATCACAAATGGGGTAAATGAGTAGATATGATGTTACACACCAAATACCAAAGTTGATTGATATCTCTTGGATTTCTTGCCTACAAAAACATGACTAATTTAAGGCATATTTTCACATTAATTCTTACCTGTTTTTTCCAATATATCAACATCCCTCAACTGCCTTTCTTCCCAAATTCTCTACCTTTTTTGCTCTCTTTCTCTTTCTCCCCTCCTTCCTTTTTGTGCTTTTCATTCATCTTCCATCAAGGTATTATTTCTCCCTTTTATTTTTTTCAATTTTTGCTAAATCTATCTTAAATGGGTTTTATGTTACAGTATTGATTATTCTTCAGACACCATTTTTTTTGTAATTTGTTTGATGTTCTTATTATTTAGTTGCTGTTGATTATTGGAATATGTTCTTTAGTTGCTAGAATTTAGGGTGTGTTGTCAGAGAAATTACAGTTCTGTTAATTTTTTTACTGTATTTTTGGTATAAAATTTGTATATGGATTTGTCTTTAGACAGTTAGACTTATATTCCGTAGGCAAATACTTGTGTAATGTGGCCTTACACAAGCACGGAGTATATATTTTAAAACGGGTTCTTTGATAACTACTTTTAAATTAATATGGGCACGATTTTCTTGTGACTTGGATCTCTTTTACACAAACCGCCTTACCCAAGACTAACCGCGCCAAGTTTGGTTGACTGGTAGGTAAGGGTTATTTGATCAAAGGTTTAACCCAAATGACTTGTACGGAGTAACAATTTGGAGAAATTCTTCCGTCCTCGCCTTCCTACCCACACATGAGAAAGATACAATATTTAATTTCCATTTTGGTCCTCCTCGTGTGGGTGGGACTGTGGGGAGGACCTCCTCCGGGAGGACGGAAGAATTTTTCAACAATTTGTGTAGAAAGGAGTTAGTTTGATTATTTGTTTGCTAGGATAAGTAAATTACAAGATTGACTGTGTGGAAGGATTTGATCATATGAAGATGGTAGAGAGGAATTTTATTCATATTTGAATGAATAGGTTTATCACCTCAGTGTGACGGGTTATTTTAGGCGATACCACGGGGATAGCAACCGCCTTTTAAAGCTTACTAGATCATTTTGGGAGTAAAGCTTTGTTGATGTTTCATGTGAGTTTATGTTTTAGAGGTCACATGTTATGATAAGGTAGAAAATAGAGGATTTTTGATGTTGGGAATTGATTGTCAAATTGTGGTTTGTGACTTCGCGGGATTATCTTCATCTGTTTGATGAAGTATTGGATTACGCAAACGTAATTTGTAGAGAGTTATGATAGGCAGTTAGTCGTTTCATGTTAATTTGGCTTTGAATTTCCATTGTCGCTGTGGCTAAGAGATGTTAGAACTTACTTTACAGTAGGCACGGTTAAGGGGGTTGGATGTATGCTTTCTTACCAGTCGGCTTCGGCTTGATCACAGAGGAATAGCTAAATCATGAAATCGCGTCTATCTTATGCTACATTTATAGAGCCAAAAACTAGAGAATGTAGTAACACGTTGCTGCTGCCTCTGTTCAGTTGTCTGGGTCAGGTGACTTAAATCCCTTCTTCATACAGTACTATGCTAGAAAAAACGGGACGATCAAAATTAGCTTGTGAGTACTGAATATGATCTAAATAATTAAGTTTGAAGTACGATGATAAGATGAATGTGGGAGTAAATTCGATAAAATAAATCTACTTGTTTTCATGTTTGAAACCCTTATAGATCAAAATATAGAAAACTCGGGGTATATAGTTCAGGATAGATATTCTAATGTTCCCAAATGGAAATTAAATTGTGCTTTCCACAGCATGTTTCCCGAGGACTTTCTTGATTGCCCTGTCTGTCTCTCTACTTTCACTTCTCTAACACGTCGGTTGGAATCTTGAGTCTTGACCCTGTCTTTACTTTTGACTCTTGAGTGCTCTTCTTCTGCCTCTTACTCAAGTTCTCGATGGCTTGATCATCTGAACTTGTGGTTTCCTGGGATTATCGATACTGCTTTGTTCGCTGTGAAAACAGTTAGTAGACGTTCCGTTGTTACTTTATAGTCCCTTGGGTACTTTTGATGCGGATGGAGTTTGAACCCATGTGATGTGTACTACCACAGTGTCACTCCGTAACTTTACCTGCTCTTTAGTTGACACTCGTTATTACTACTAAGCGAGTGTTGTTTTTGGATTGATGGCCTTATTGTAATGTCTACTGCATAACCTATTTCAGACGAATCATGGCTCAAAGACCGCTTACTGAGGACATTGTTGGGGATTTGACTCGCGAATCACTTATTGCCATTTCGAACACCTTGCCGGAAACTGATCCTGCTTCGCCAGCTGTGCCATCAAAAAAGACGCCTGAAGTTGCTAATAACATCACTGATATTAAGGAAGACACTACCATGGAGGACTGCAGGTCTGAACTGATATCATTATCTTACACTGCTCCAGATGAACCGCTACCTGAACTCAAAGGTTAGCGCCTCCAAACAGGAACGTGTATGGAGTACTTACTCCGTATCTTTGATCAAGATCATGCTTAATTTACCAGAAAAATGACTACCGACTTATGATATTTGTTGCAATCGTCATTTTAACTCCTGTGATGGAGTAGAATTGTGAAAAGTTGAGTTTGCTTCAAATGTGATATATAGTACATCTGCTTTCTTGAATGTGTGCCGGTATTTTTGTTTCTCCCTTTTTTTTTTTTTGAAAATGTAGTAGATGGGTATATGGAAGAGGATACCTTACCGGCAGATTACTCCCATCCCGTTCTTGAGTGAGCTGGTGCGCAACCAGGGTCGCCAGCAGTGTGTTCAATTGGAAAGTCTGGCAGAAGCGCTTCCAGGCCCTGAATTGGTTCATGGCCTGAGGCCATGATAACGGTTTGATTGATATTCGGCTATTCGCCGTGATATACCAATATGGGCATAATATTCGCCGTGATATACCAATATGGGCATAATGGCAATGACTAACAACGAGGCAATTGATTTTGTAAGGATCATAATACTAAACACAAAAATGACAAAAAACTAACCAATCAGATTATGCACACAGATTTCAAAAGTTTTGTTAAAATAATGCTCAAAAAAATTTCATCCGGAAATGTATTGTTGGATCGGACTTTCGTTTAAACAAGGTCCATGGAGATCGAGTTTTGGGAAGCTGAATTTGTTAAAAAAAAAAAAAAAAAAAAATTACGTTGACGGCATCCACACATACTTGACATGACTGGATAGCGGAGTCGACCATGCAACATCACACTCAATTTACAAGCATTAAATCACTCTAATATGGTATGTTATATGTTACTCCGTATCATATATGTGTTAAAACCGAAGATTTCTTAGCCTAGTGATGGCCTCAAGCATGTTTGGCTAGTTTGCTTAAAATGAGTTTCTATTTTTCAAGATTAATTTTTCAAAACTAGTTTTCAAGAAACAGAAATATCGAATTGATGCTTCTATTTTTCACAAATTTTCATTTGTGACGGATAGTGTATCCGTCACAAATGAGTGACGGATACCATATTCTCTCACAAAATACCCATCAAGGGTGAGTGGAGAAGCACATGGGGGGTGCCCACCTTGTCCCCTCTACCCATTTCCTCTCACAAAATACCCGTCGCAAGATCCGACCCGTCGCAAGCAAGACCTACTGTCTATTTTTATGGGCAAAAACATGCTATATGAGTTTTTGAGAATCTTTTACTCCCTCCTATTCTATGTGTTGGTTTCCTTTCTTTTTCACACCAAAATTAAGGAAATGAATTTGGACCATACAAAACACTATACCCCACATGGAATTAAATTTGGACCACACAAAACTTACCAAAAAAGGAAAGAGGAACCAACACTAAACTATCGTCAAAAGGGAAAGAGAAACCAACACATAGAATATGAGGGAGTATTAACTTTTAGATTTATGATATGTTTGGCCAAAAACTGTTTTTAAATCCAAAAACACTTTGAAAATCAAGGCCAAACACAATAATATACGGAGTATGATTTACGAAACATGCTAGTTCTTTTCTTGGATATATGTCGAAACTCAAAATGCGGAAAAATCACTTTTTGAGTCTTTGAGACCATTAATCTTAAGCAAAATGTAGAAACTCGAAATGCGGAAGATGAGATTTTACGAGTGTGAATTTTCTGTCCGACTACCATTCTAATACATTACCCACCAAATGTAATACGGAGTACTTTGTACATAATACAATTTTTTTATACTACGTAATTAAGAATAATGCGTTCAAAAGAGAGACATCAAGACATAAGACAAAAAAAACAATCAGATTATGCATATCGCCCAGAAGTTTTGTTAAAATAGCGCTAAAATTTTATCCAAAAAAAATTGTCGTGGATCGGACTTGCGTCTAAATAAGGTCCAATTAGAAGATGATAAGGTAGCTGGTTACATTAAAAATGTTTGACAAACTAGCTCAAATTGTAGCCCATATTTCATAAAATAAGTTTCTTTATTAGTCAAATGAGTTTCTTCGTAGTTTAGTTATCATATAATAAGTTTTTTACATGTTATCATGGGTAATATTTCGTTTTAACTAGTTTATGATTTAAATAAGCTACATATCAAATACATGTAAAAAATAAAATAATTGAAATTTTGGTCAAATAAGTTATTTTGATCAAACTAAAATGTTTCCCAAAGAAAGCCAAAATATTGTTTTTTTTAGTACATAAAAATTTAGGTTTAAGAGTAGGCCTTACCCAATCCAAGGTCATGGCAAACCACCGGCCTCTTTGAGGACTTAAATTGGTGTTTACAGATGGCTCACCGACATGGCTATATTTTAACTCGATAGGAGTCGAAGTGTCGAACCCAAACTCTATGGTCAGAAGATAAACTCTTTAACATTGGGGTCAACCGTCAACCTTTATTGGTAAAAAAGCAAAATATTGTACAAATATACAAGTACATGTTCAACTACATGTCTAATTGTCTATATCTACCCGAAAACAAAAACAAAATAGGAAGATAGTCCTCAAAAGATATCAACTTTATATTTAACCATAAATGATTATGTATGTAACTATGTATCCACCCAATAATAATAATAAACATAGATATTCTTAAATTAAAGGAAATAAATATTGAGAGATCTGATGCCATTAGTCTTCATTTGTATCATATCATTTCACAAGTTACAACCAATATCCCACTGGTAGATAACTTTACAGTAGGTCTTACTTGCGACGGGTATTTTGTGAGAGAAAATGGGTAGAGGGGATAAGGTGGACACCCCCCATGTGCTTCTCCACTCACCCTTGATGGGTATTTTGTGAGAGAATATGACATCCGTTACTCATTTGTGACGGATAGTGTCCGTCACAAATGAGAATTTGTGATAACTTTAAATGGAATAAAATTGGGGTGTGTGTTTTTACAAATTCTGTTTATCCTCGTCAATAGTTTACACCTACTTTATTTTTTTCTTACAAAATAAAGTAAGTGTAAAATCAATGAGATAATGAGAGTACTACAAAAGGAAAATAGCAAAAAGTACTACAAAAAGAATTGTCATACATCAAAGGTAACAAATCATCGTATACGTAATAAATAATAAAATCGCAATAAAACAATGAAGGTAAAACCTAAGTAAATACGGAGTAAAACAATAAGAGTTCTGATTTGTTAGGCTTTGTTTGGCAAAATTAGCTGAAAAGGTAGATGAAACCTGAAAAGTTAGCTGAAAACTGAAAAGTTAACTGAAACCTGAAAAGGTAACTGATAAGGTAGCTGAAAATTAGGAGCTGATAAGGTAACTGATTATATAAAAATGTGTGACAAACTAGTTGAAAATGTAGCTGATTTTGGTAAAATGACGTAAAAGGATAAGATAATTATTTAATATTATAAAATAAAGGGATTAAAAATGGAAGAAATTTTATTTCAGGTACCTGAAATCCGAAATGCTACCTGAGGTAGCATTTCATTTCAGGTGCCTTATTTGACCAAATAAGCTACTTGTCAAACACGTCCAAAAACATCAGGTATGTGAAATTTTGGTCAAATAAGTTACTTTGGTTAAATAAGGTACCTGAAGTGACGTGCCAAACGGAACCTTAGACTAACTTTATCCCGGTATCTAAATTGAGTATTAGCATTAGACTTATATACGGAGTACAGTAGTTACGATTACATTATAAAGTTATTTACTAATCCGTATCTCAATGCTTAAGCTCAATCTTGAAAATCCGAGAATCAACAAGACTTGTGAATAGTAAAATGTACTCCCTCCCATTCATTATAAGTGTCCCATTGTTTGAATATATAGGTGAAGTATTTTAATAAAATGAGACACTTATAATGAACGGGAGGGAGTAATTAGAAAAGTAAACTCGTTATATTACCCTAGATATTTTTAGCTAGTTTGATCACCAGTCAGGGAATATAGTGAAAATATCATAATTTAAATTAAGAATTGATATCGAATCCTAAGACCAGTCCCAGATTTGCGGATAAAGATAGTCTAAAGATATACACATACAATGTACTAAAAAAATTGACACACCTAGTACAAAAATGTACATGGAAATTTTTTTCCTATAAAAGCCATTCATCATTCATATATAAACTAATGCTAACAAGAACAATTTCCTAGACAATATTGGCATATTATAGTACTACAAACCTTTGTTGTTCCATACTTCTCAAAGCTCCTTTGTTCTTTTGACTACTATTTCCTCCTCGCTCACTAATCACTTCACTTCACTTTATATCTCCTCTTATCCTTCAATCTTTCCTCCTCCATTTCTCAATTTGTAAGTTTTCTTTCCGTCTCATTCATTTATTTGCCGTTTTTATTCTTTGTAAGAAGTATTTTAATTAAAGGTAAACAAATGATTGGAACGTAGGGACTAGGGAGTACATTTATAAGAGTTTTACCATCAAAAGTTGATGGGTTTCGAACTCATAACCTCGTGTTTTTCTTCAAAATTATTTTTTTTCAAGTAAAAATCATTCAGAATAATCAGGTCTGGTCAGGTCATGCAGACCTATATGGAACAGTCGTTAATAACAAATGTTCCTTAGGTCTGCAAGTGGTAAAACATGTGTTGTTGGTGTCGTCATTTTTCTTAACAAATAAAAAAAAATCATAAATATATGATCATATAATTATAATTATAATTTTTATTTTTATTTTTATTTTTTTGGGATTTGTAGGTGTTGAAGAAACCAGTTGAAACCATGGAGTTGAATTTTGCATGGATGGTGGCAATTGCAGTAGTGGTAGTAACTATGGTAGTAAAAGGGTTATTAGAGAAAGTGAATAGTTGGAAATATGAATCAAAATTAGGGGAGAAGAGGAAAAAATTACCCCCGGGTAACATGGGTTTACCCTTCATTGGTAACATGTTACCTTTTCTTAGAGCTTACAAGTCTACTAATCCTGATGCCTTCGTTAACTCATTCTACTCCAGGTAATCACTCTTTCCGTCCCAGTCATTTATTTTATGTTCATATTCACTGTAATGAAACATTTTAATTCAAAGTAAATAAATTATTAAGACGGATGAAATAATTAATTAATCAATTTAATAAGGATTTAAGTTAAGTGAGTATACTTTTTACTATTTCATTTAAGCGACTTGTGGTTTTGAATTTGATTGATACGATACGATGTGTTTTTTAAGTTAGCTTTTTAGAACTTTTAATAAAATGAGAATATATTGGAATGTTGACCCTAT
>JAGPOY010000016.1:0-44832 GCA_018983105.1 Silene uniflora | reverse complement strand
TCTATCTATCTATCTATCTATCTATCTATCTATCTATCTATCTATCTATCTATCTATCTATCTATCTATCTATCTATCTATATATATATATATATATATATATATTATTTTCTATATTATATTCAAATAATATTTCTAATTTTTACATAAAAACTTTTGCAATTCATTTGGCAACAAATATCGCTAAAAAAATTATGGAAATAATATAATTAAATTTGTGATAAAAAAATGTTATCATTAAAGTATAGATTTCACATAATTTGCACATATTAAAATTGTGTAACTTATTGTATGTTATTTGTCCCACATTGAAAAATAATATATGTGTGATAAGTATACTACGTATAAATAATAGAATTGTCCAAGATCGAAAGATTAGCATAAGGTGGGTGATTCTATGAGTATAAATAGGAGACATCATTGAAACTTGGATATCAACCAAAATCTTTTGAGTCTCTTATATATTGTCTTAAAGAGATCTTAAGATATAGAGTTGTATCATATCTCCACAATATGATATAAAAAATAAAGTAGATATATACGTTGAGTATATCTATCTATATTAATAAATGAGGCTTTTCTCGTGCGATTATAGAGTGTCTAACTTTTACGAACTACCGTAATAAAGTAATATTTCTAATTTTTACATAAAAACTTTTGCATTTCATTTGGCAAAAAAATATCGCTAAAAAATTATGAAAATAATATAATTAAATTCGTGATAAAAAATGCTATCATTAGAATATAGATTTCATATAGTTTGCACATATTAAAATAATTGTGTAACTCATTGTACGTTATATGTCTCACATTGAAAAATAATATAGGTGTGATAAATAAACTACGTATAAATAATAGAATTGTCCCACATCGAAAGATTAGCATAAAGTGGGTTATTCTATGAGTATAAATAGGAGGTATCATTGAAACTTGGCTATCAACCCAAAATCTTTTGAGTCTCTTAAGTATTGTCTTAAAGAGATTTTAAGAGTTGTATCATATCTCTACAATATGATATAAAAAATAATGTGGATATATACGTAGAGTATAACTATCTACAGTAATAAAGGAGGTTTTTTTCGTGCGATTATAGAATCTCCAACTTTTACGAACTACCGTAATAATTTAATAAGCAACAGATAGATATTTGAAATGGGAAAGATCGAGAACATCTATCCCATGCAAACCATGAAACTTAATATTAAGTAAAAATTATACGAAGTAGAAGTTAACTAAATTTCAAACTTCTCCGTCGCATATAATACATGAATAGTCTATATATATACATTGCACGTAGATTTAATTTTTCTTCTTTATCTAAATTATAGTTTTCAAATTTCTTATTGATCATATTTGAAATCTCTGATCTACTTTATACGTGCGTTGCATGAATCCAAAATAAGGCATAATTATAATTAATCTAACAGTATCAAATAATTGAGACATGAGACTATCAAAACATCAATTGATTTTTTTTTAACAGTATCAAATGATTGAGACGAGGACTATCAAAACATCAATTGAATTTTTTTAACAGTTCAAATGATTGAGACGAGGACTATCAAAACATCAATTGATTTTTTTTTAACAGTATTAAATAATTGAGACAAAAGGAGTATCAAAACATCAATTGAATTTTTTTTTAACATTATCAAATGATTGAGATGGGGAGTATCAAAACATCGAATGAGTTGAATGTTCGCCCAAAAAAATCTATAGCAATTAGAGGTGTCAATTTTTATAACCCGTGCAACGCACGAGCATGAAATTTAGTATAATAACAAAGTTCACAAATTGTAGGGATAATTCTAAAGCAACTTGTAATAAAACTCGTATGAACACTACCTTTCTATGAAATCGTCACGCTTCTTATTTCTAGACCATGTCAAATACCAAAAAATCACGCAAAGTTTTTAGGAATTGAAGCAAGTAGCATATAAAGATTAGGTAAATCAACTGCTGCTAATTGAAGCATGCATGCTTGACGATTTCATACAAACTGAACACTGACCGCAAAAGCTAAAAGACATTGCGAAAATGAAACGTAAAGCAAAACAATTGACAAATAATAAACTTTATCTTAAAACAAGCCAAGTCACCACAATGCTATTTGGGTAATTATCATTATCATTATCATTACATATAAACGAACAGTAAATCTTGCTTAAGATGGACACTATTCGTTAAATTTAAAACGAGTCAAATACTACCCCATTGTGCTAATACAGACAAAATTTTTGTCATTTACTGGGCAACTTGTTAATTTGTCGTTTGATTTGATATGTATTTGACCCGTCTTAAACTTAAGACGAATAATATCCGTCTTAAATGAGAATTTGTGATAAACGAAAACGTTATCACTTGTTCAAAGATATAGAAAACTCACATGTTTCTAAAATCGTCTTTGAACGATGATTGTAATAGTAGACAAGCGAGTGATGGAGCGAGCTTGCATAGGTCTTCGCTTCCCCATGGACGAAAAATGGAAGTATTGTAAAATGATGTACTAATTGTAAAAACACGATAAAAATATGGATTAAATGAAAAGTTATCTTGAGCCACAAACAATTCAATAAAAGGGTCACGAAAAAAGAAAATAAAAAAACGTGATTTCTCAATAATTTAATGAGAAACCGTTTCTCACGTAAAAATAGTATTTGTGTGTTTAATTATTAGTTTATAGGAACTATAGCTTTAAACCATGACTTCGTCAGGCAGTCACCATTCAATCCCCAAAAATATTTAGATTTTGGATGATTATTAGCTATGAAATTGCAAACAAAGCATCTCATTGTAGATGTGTACTATCCGTCTAAAGTTGTAGACGGACATTGGTCATCTCACAAAATAAAAGTGGGAGGGTAAGTGTGGGTATTCATTTTCCACCCATTTTCACTATCCGCTCAGTTTTGCTAGACGGACACTATCCGTCTACAGTTTTAGATGACTATTGTCGAGGGAGAATTTGTGTATTGCAAATTGAAGTTTGAAAACGTGGACTTAGAAGGAAAGCATTGCTGCTTATAATATTAGGTCAATTCCCACTACGATGAAACGTATGTTGACTCTGTCGTAAAGTGAAGACTCATTCTAGTTCTTACCAAACCACTTTCCGCAAGTTTCATTACAAGAAAAGTGTATTATTATTATTTTAAATCTTGATCTAATTACTACTATGTGTCCTTGCATGTCTTGTCTACTCTTTAGATTAGCACCATTAATCGTAATATATAGAGTAAATGTCAGCTAGTTTAGGTGGTAAATTCATTAAAAATATTTCCCGGAAAGACAAGCATATAAATTGACTTTTTAACCAACCCGGGAAAAAAATTACAAATGAGTGAACCATTTCACAATTAAAACAATACTCCGTACTTCGTAAATGTTGCCCTTTCAAATCTGCAATACTTCTATATCACAAATTAGGCCAAGCAAAATCAATAATGCTATCCATTATTGTACGAATAAACTCATGTCCAATAACCTAACAACATAATAATCCAATATAATTTGCATTAGTCTCACCTCAAACTATGACATCCTTACCACTTTGTGTTTGTTTTAAGCCATAGAAAATACAAATATATTTGGATATATAGCTAACATTAATTAATGAGGATGTACCAAAATAATAATACGAAGTAAACCCAATAATTAATGAGGATTGTTGCAGGCCATCTTCCCTTCAAATTCAACTCAACTTCCCCCACAATCTTCCCAATTTGAGAAAACTTGGTTCCTACTCTTAAATTCCCATTAGTTTCAAGTTTTAATTATCAAGCATATACTCCGTAGTCCGTACTAGTTATACGTAGATATCAGGTAACTTAGCTGATAAAGTCATAAAACGTGATATTTAGGACCAGAGTTGAAACATGTCTGTATTATATTCGCTCTTGTAACTCCCTTGATAACAAAAATAAAATAAATAAATAATTTGCAGTAACTCGTCCTGGGCTCCTGGCCTACATTAAATTATGTGATACATTTTGGTAATATATAACATATACTCCCTTCATATCATCCATTTATTTACTATTTATATTCTTTTTGTGTTGTAAATTGTAATGTAACTTGTAGGCTGTAGGCCGTAGATAAACTAAAATACGAAGAGAACATTATAAGACGGTTTCATACAAGAACTTGTGTTAATTATTTCACGCTAGATTTGTTAAATAATTATTTTACATGAATCCTAAGATTTTTGAACACATGAAAACCACGTAGGATTAAATGTAAGAAGTTAGAGAAACATATTGCTTAATAATAATATGAGATCTGATAGATCTTGTTGAATAAGAAAAGTGACGACTTGAAGAAAATAAAACTAGGTTTTTCCCTTCTGTCCTTATACCCTTAAGTGTTGTATATGAATAAGCTTAGAATTTCGGACGGAGGAAATTCAATATATATAGGTGGAGAGAGGCCCTTGTTTCCTTTTAGGATATTTTACTCAAGTTAATCCTAGCCGTCCATCAAGGCTAAGCAAATATGAAAATAATCCTTTAATGAGTAAATATGGAAACACCTCCTTATTTATTATAATAACTAGAATTCACGCCCGGCCGTTGACCGGGTAATATCACGAAATAGTTTCTAAATATATTTATCTTAATCGAGATTCTATCCTACTCAAATAGATATTGTGTAGTTGCGCAGCTATACTTCTCTTACGTTTAATTGTCAATCAATTTGGGACCGACGTTCTTTCTTTTTCTTCAATTATGTACACTTTTTTCTTAAAATTGTAAAATAGTCCCTCAATGTTTATTGAAAACCGTTTCTCTGATAATTATGTCGATAGTTATTTCTAATTCGATCTTATTTTCGCATAAAACTATTGTTACTACACCAAAGCAATAAACTCCATCATCAAACAAATAACTGAACAGAGAGTAATAACATTGGAATCATCAAATAAACTTCTAGAAATCACAATACGTACTTACATTCACATTCATATTATAATTATGAATAAAGGAATAGTGAACAATATGTTCATATCTCTTGGCAACTAAAAGCACATTCATACATATTAGGTTGTGATGATCTTTAAAGTTCCGAATATCCATCCCGTATTCTCAAATTCTTATTTCCGCAAATAAGGAGTCCGAATTAGCAGAACAGTCTCTATAATTTTTGTAAGGGTTTAGCATAAAACATTATTATCACAATTTTTTTTTTAAAAAAGCAGAACTATTATATTGAAGAAAGTATCGGTCAAAGTTAACCTTGTTTGACCTTCAAAACCAAAGGATGAAAATATAAGTAAGAGAATCATTAATATTGCATGTTGAGCCCATAAAAAGGCATATTTAAATTGAAGAAATGGTTATCAATTACCTCATAATAGACCATTAGACTCTGAGATCTCTCATGGCGGTGATACACGTAAAATTTTCAATCGACCTATCTCCTTTCCTGGAAAGACACAAACCAAAAAAACAAATATGAAAATCATTTTAAAATTAAAATTATAAATTGCTAATAATAAAAAAGTTAACATAAGAAGTAAATATGTAGCAAAAGAGTCGTCGTCAGAGATGGTCACATGGTGTGTATATATACACGATTTGTAGTAGTGAATGTAGAAGTGCACAGATGGAGGATTTCTTTTTTTTAATAGATGTATACAATTATACAAACCTCCTGTATTTACTTAAGTATATCTATATCTAGTGTCCTAGGATTACTCATGTTCTCTACAAATATAAGTTGGTTGATGTATATTCTATCTTTAATATACATAATTACTTTAAAATAAATATGTACAAAATTTGAATTATTTTAATGTGCAAAAATAGTAGCCAATCAAAACGCTCGAAAACATCCTCTTTTGAGTATATAGATAGATAGATAGATAGTGTGAACAGCATATCTCTTGACACCGATTTACAATTAGACCGTAATTATAGGAAAGATAAATTAATTACTTCGTATCTCGTAATTTTCTTACAAGATTAACATTCATTTGTTTGGTGTAAGTGTCATAAGAGCGATACATAACTCAGACAGAACGTCTAAATCTCCATCCATCATCCATAACCGTAATACCTTCGTCGTAACCATTAGAGTATTAGACTATCTAGCTTGTATATTGAGGGAGTGTACAGTGAGATGGAACCACGTCTCAGCCGTCGATCTACGGTGGACCCGACCTCTGACGTGGTAAGAGAGAGAAAAAAAGGTAATCAATATAGGAGAGCGCGAAACAAGGAGATAAACTAGCGAACCCAAAAAAAAGACAAAAAAATAAAAACTAGAGAGAGAAAACTCCAGAAATCAGGACGACATTTTCTAGAGAGAGAAAATCTCAATATCAATTTTATTTTATTTTATTTTTTGGAATAAAATTAATCTTCAAATAAAAATACATCATCAAAAAGGAAAAAATCTTCTTCAAAATTCAAACAACAAACAAACAAACGCGTTTTCCTTAAATATTACACTACATTTACGGCGAAAAAAATCATCAAAAAAAGAGGAATTATTATTATTGCTGTTAATTTGAATGATTACTGCGAAAATTTGAATTACGAAGCCCTAAATATTGAAATTAATTCGATCTGCATTATTATAATTACTGTTGTTAATGATAATTAGGAGTTAATTAGGAAGGAATTTGAGCTGGAGAAGATCGATCTATTGATCGGAAAATCGGATCTTAGGTCACCGGAAAGTCGTCGGCGTCGGCGGCGGCGGATGAGAAACGGCGTCGTCGAATGTTTGGTGGAAAAAATAAAAGTGGAACGACGATGAAATGGACATCATTGCTTAAGGATTTGAGAGAGAAAGTTGGATTAAATCAACAGCAGCAGCAGCAGCAGAATCAGCAGAATTTTCCGTTGGATTCATCGTCGAATTCGTTAGAATCGCTTTCGAACTCGAGTTCGTCTTCGGAGTTGAGAAATAATCACAATGCTGCTCCTCATTCTCCCTTACATTACACCACTGCTAGGTATATGATTTTCTTCAGATTATTATTATTATTTTTTTAATTTTTTTAAATTATTTTGCTTATTGTTGATGTATGTGTATTGCGTTTGATTGTTGATGCTAGATTGAGGAATGTGTAGGTTGAAAGTTTGACGTTTTGAATTAGTCAATTAGAGCTTTGAGATCGAGTTTTTACTGGTTTTAATCGATTTTTGTGCTGTAGAAGTTGATGTATTAGGTGCATTGCTTGAGGAATAGTTAATTTGTGTGAATGAGGATATGAGCTGACTGTTGACTCTAGCTTGAAGGCGATATAGGTTGAAAATTTCGTGTTTGGACTTCGGTTTTTGAGCTATATGCTAATTTGAATGATTTTAATGTTGAAGAAGTTGATGTAGGTGGTGTATTAGGTGCATTGCTTGATAATTAGATGGCTAGTGTATATAAGGATAATAGCTGACTAGTGACTTGAGCTTGAAGATGATATATATCTTGAAAATATCGTATTGGACTTTAGTTTTTGAGCTGTTGAATCTAGGATTTTAGTGTTGAAGAAGTTGATGTAGTCGGTGTAGTAGGTGCATTGCTTGATAAAAAGATGGCTAGTGGATATGAGGATATGAGCTGATTGTTGACTCTAGAATGAAGGCGTTATATATGTTGAAGATTTTGTGTTTGGAGTTCGGTTTTTGAGCTGTGAATCGAATCTGCTAATTTGAATCTAGGATTTTAGTCGTAGAAGTTGATGTAGTCAGTGTAGTAAGTGCATTGTTTGATAAATAAATGGTTAGTGTATATGAGGATATGCGCTGATTGTTGACTCTAGAATGAAGGTGATATATAGGTTGAAAATTTCGTGTTTCAACTTCGGTTGTGAGCTCTGAATTTGAATTGAAATGTAATAGTGCTTATTATTTGAATGAATAGCAAAGTCGATGACTTTTAAGAGTGCAATTTTTCAGTTTTTATCTGGTGTGGAATTGGAGGGTGGAAACACGGGAGTAAGGTTCCATAGTCCATCCATCCGACCTCCCCTTACTCCGCAGTTTTTGGAGCCATTAGGATAATATGAGGTGTTGTGGAATTGACCCTTCACTATAATATGGCATTCAACAAGTTCTCAGGGGAAATCTGCATACATACTCATCCGATTAGAAGTAGTAGTGTGCTGACATGTAAGGTGGGTGCACTTGCTACAGAGGGTGGATCTGGTGTTGAAATTGGATGGGGATTCTTGTAGACTTGGTTGAAAGAATCAAGCGTTGCTGAGAGCGTTTTGTTCATAATTCCGGAATTGATAGTGTGTTGATTTGTGCTGTCTATTAGTAAACTCATGTTTGTATTTCGTCATTTGCAGGGACAAACATGAGCTGGAACTGGACTTTAGGAGGTTCTGGGAAGAGTTTCGCTCGTCTAGTTCGGAGAAGGTATTCACATGTTTGCAAGTGGCATTTATGCCGAATCTGTGCTTAGTGTTATTTTACTTGCCTGTCTATGGTATGTAAATTATACTGATGTCATGTGGTATGTATGCTGATTGATACTTTTTTCTTTGCAGGAAAAGGAAATGGCCTTAAATATGGCTGTTGATGCATTTTGTAAATTAGCCAAGCATCATGCAGATGTAGCACAGTAAGTCACTGTATCTATCTTCTATTGGTCCTATGTATAAATAATACGGAGTATTACTTATCGTAATCACATTCACATTTTTTGCTATTACACTATTTGCTTTTGCATACTTGTGTCACTGATATTCTTTATAATTTCCATGATGCACACTTCTTGGCATGGAAATGTAGAAAAACTTGGCGCTCAGCTTCTTAAAATCGTAATTAGAAATGGTGCTTTATATTATTTCTTTTCTGCTACAATTTTGTTGCGGTATACTAAAATCTAGTTCTGGACTCTTTGATGTACAGGTTAGTTGAAACACATATTTTCTCGTTCGTTGTAGGGAGAGCTTTTGTCACAGATATTGAGAAATTAAAAATTAGTAACAAGACAAGAAGATTGGATGTAGAAGGGGTTTTGCGTTTTTTCTCAGAGGTCTCAAAGGTTTGTCATTCTTCTGCTGTGTAAAAAAAAATTCCCATCTTCACTGTCTTTCAATTCTGGGAATGATCGTTTAGTCTGCCCGCCTTTTTCCAGGATGGAATTTGCCCTGGTGCAAATCTGCTCAGTGCGATTGAAGTTCTTGTATCTGGGGTAAGTGTTCAATGATCTTAGAGTAATGTCTTAGCTAATAAGTGTATTTTTATATCGATAAAGGTTAGTTTCTCTCACATTCTTCATTTTCAAGCACAAGCAGTCACATTAACTAGAGCAGCTATTATGGATAGGTAATGCCAGATTAATGAACATAACGACGATGTTTGTCATAATGTCACAGTCCACTATCTGATACTCCGTAGTACACTGCATGAAAACAGGTTATGTTGTGGGTTTTAGAGCAATGGTGTTTACAATTTTACGCATCTGCGACTACACAACAAACTAGTCTACGGTAGTGCTGACTTGTATCAACATCCTGTGGACTGTTTGGCCCTAAATTAATTTTAGCTGCCGTTCCTTGTTAGCTGCATTTTTAATGTGTATCTCTATATTCTACTACACACCACTACTCTGGTTAGTAGCGGCTGTTTCACCATATATGGAAGAAGTAAAGGGCTAAGAGCCTAAAATGATGCCTGCTTTAAGTGGCAGTTCTTGTGTATCATAACCAAGTAGAAATGTTATTGTCTTAATCCGGGTCCTGTATTTTTCTAAAATTGCAGCCAATTGATAAACAGTCTCTTCTTGATTCTGGAATCCTCTGCTGTCTTATCTATATTTTGAATGCTCTTTTGGGTTCCACTGGGGGAACTCTTGATAACAAGAATGATAAAACACCAGCAAATAAGTATGAAGCTGATGCTAGTGGTAGTCGTGCACGCCAGCTGGAGGTGAGTGACTAATATTTTTGTCCTCCTCTTGTTATTGTACTAGGCTGTTTGACACTGTCAATTGAGTAGCCTTCATTGTTGAAGAGTATTAAAATAAATTGCTGTTTCCGGAAAAGGTGCATCAAACTATATGATTTCGTTTAACAGAAAAAGCAATATGGTACAGGTTGAAGGCAGTGTTGTACATATCATGAAGGCATTGGCTAGTCACTCTTGTGCAGCTCAAAGTTTGATTGAAGATGATTCATTGCAACTTCTTTTTCAAATGGTTGTCAATGGCTCATTGACTGTTTTTTTGCAATATAGAGCTGGCCTTGTTCCCTTGCATTCCATCCAGCTTCACAGACATGCAATGCAGGCGAGTATTTTCCCTCTTTTTCTGATAATTTATTTAGTACTAGACTTTATTGGAGTAACTGTTTCTGAATGTTTGGTTTAACTCCTACAGGTTCTTGGTCTTCTTTTGGTAAATGACAACGGTAGCACAGCAAAGTATATCCGCAAACATCACTTGGTATGCTGTATTAATTATATTATGTTATTATTCTTAATTGGCATGCAGTTAATGATTTTATTGTATGTGTTTGACCTAATTTTGGAAATGATAGGTTAATGATTCATTCGATACGACTTATGAATATTCTGGTTGTCTTTCTGTTTATATAGTCGATAGATAAATTGATACAATACTTTTTAAGAATAGTATCCTCATGTGGTATATCTTTTGCCCGGAATGTTTCAAGTTCATACAAAACAAGAACTGCATTCAAAATGCTTTGGAATCTCGTTGGTTTTGTGCAATGGCTACATGATACAACCTCAAATATTTATTGTTCCCATTTGACTTTTATGGTCAACCGACATCAATGTTGACTGTTAGTTTCTCAATATATATATGTTGAACTACAATGTAGAAATTTTCATTTAACACAACAACTACTTCATTTTCATATTATTATTTTTAAGATAAATTAAGTAATATAAAATATCAGTCAAGTAGACATTGTTTGACCACTAACTTCATTTGGGGACATATGGAATTGAGTTGGAGGGTGTAGCCCTAGGCTACCAGCAGCAAAAGCAGCCCATAGTTCCACTTCACCCTTTTTGACCCCTGTATCTGTCATTTTACCATATCAATCGCTAGCAGTCAACTCTGTCAAGAAGAATTATACATTTAGATTATTTTGATCCTTTGTCAGCCTGTTCTGTGGAATTTTTTGTTTGATGCTGGCTTTTCTATGTTTCTTTCCCCCGTCAAAATTTGAAAGCACATCAATCTTCTCCACCCCCTCCTCTCTCCACTCTCCAGTATCTAAAGTCTAAACCCACATCTTTCTGACAGATTTTTTTGTTTGTGCTGTCTTGACTTGTAATGCAGATAAAATCTCTTCTGATGACGGTGAAGGATTTCAATCCTGATTGCGGTGATCCTGCTTACACGATAGGAGTTGTTGACTTGTTGCTAGAGTGTATCGAGCTTTCACACAGGCCTGGTAAATGCCTTCTACTCTTTCACTTCGTACTAACTCTTCAAAATTATGACGGAGTGCTATTTGGAGCTCTATACATACTTCATACCATTGTAATGAGAATTTTAAATCGTACAATTTTTGGATTTTAGAGGCTGGAGGTGTAAAGCTCCGGGAGGACATTCATAATGCGCACGGGTATCATTTTCTCGTTCAGTTTGCCTTAACGCTGGCATCCATGCCCCAGAATCAAAGTGAACATCTTCGACGTTCGAGTTCTTCCGAGAGAGATTCAGCTGGAGTTGGCTCTCTTGAACCTGTCAAGTTGGGGAAACAGGGAGTGACTGACAGTGGAAATGGAAGAATAACAAATCTTCCACCTGCGTTGTCTAGACTGCTTGACGTCCTTGTGACTTTAGCTCAGACTGGTCCAATGGAACCGCCTCCGTCCAGAAGTTCTAGGCCGTCACATGCCAAAAGTGGTGATCATGGAAGAAGTCGGACGGCTTCATCCGACACAATCCCTGATATATGGGAGACGGGAAATGCTAAAGTAAAAGACCTTGAAGCAGTGCAGATGTTACAGGACATCTTTCTAAAAGCAGACAGTACAGCATTGCAGGCAGAAGTCTTGAATCGTATGTTTAAGATATTCTCCAGTCATATCGAGAACTATCAATTGTGTCAGCAGTTGCGTACTGTGCCACTGTTCATCCTGAATATGGCTGGCTTTCCCCCGACATTGCAAGAAATAATTCTGAAGATTCTCGAGTATGCTGTTACTGTTGTGAACTGTATTCCCGAGCAGGAGTTGCTTTCACTTTGTTGTCTACTGCAGCAACCAATCACATCTGATCTAAAACATACAATTCTTTCTTTCTTTGTAAAGCTTCTGTCTTTTGATCAGCAGTACAAGAAGGTGCTGCGAGAAGTTGGCGTGCTTGCAGTTTTGTTAGATGATCTGAAGCACCACACTGTTCAGTCTGGGCCTCAGCAACTAAATGGTGAATCAAACCATGCGGAGCAGAAATCATCTTCAAGTGGCTTCCAGAAACATTTGGACAGCAAGGATGCTATCATCACTTCACCTAAACTCATAGATTCCGGTTCAGGGAGGTTCCCTCTTTTTGAAGCTGAGGGTACTATCTCCATTGCATGGGATTGTATGGTTTCATTGTTAAAGAAAGCAGAGGCCAATCAATCATCTTTTCGATCAGTTAATGGCGTGGCTGTTGTTCTCCCCCTTTTGGTTTCTGATGTTCATCGTGCTGGCGTGCTGCGTACATTGTCATGCTTGATTATTGAGGATGTAAATCAGGTATGTAAAAATTTGTTTCAGGACATTTGTTGAATGATGTGTTTGATGCCAATGGAAGCAAATACTCACTATTCTTCGGTTGTGGATCATGATGACTGAACCAAAATGATCCAGTAAACTGGTGTGGCTTCTTTCTATTGTGAAGCCACAGTCATTCGGTGAAATTCCAACCAGGGTTACCAGATTCGCTCTGGTACCCTACGAATCGCGATTTGTTAAGAGTAAATTCTATCATGTCGCTTACTGAATATACCTATAACACACATTCTATAAGAAATTAAGCACGAATCGGTAAGGGCGTGTTCATAGAGAATCCGGTAACCATGGGTTTCCAACACAATTCTAGTTATAGGTCATTCGGAAAGAACCTCTTTGGCTTGTTGACATAGTGGTTAGGCAACATATATATATGACACCCTTATCCGACCATTGGTGGGGGCTTTGACGCATTAGGGTAACGTTGTTGTTGGTATATGCTGAGTGATTACTTTTTAAGGGTGTTCTTTCTTTCAGGTTTTTTATTTTAACTTGTTTGACCTTTTTGTAACAATCAGGTACATGCTGAAGAAATGGGGGGCCTACTTGAGATTATGAAAAGTGGCATGATTACTAGTGTTTCAGGATCTCAATACAAGCTACGTGATGATGCCAAATGTGACATGTTTGGAGCCTTGTGGCGCATCTTAGGGGTAAATAATTCTGCTCAGAAAGTGTTTGGCGAAGCAACTGGGTTCTCTCTTCTACTGACAACGCTACATGATTTCCAGAGTGAAGGAGAGCAAAAAGATCAGTCCCAGTTAGTTGTTTATGTTAAGGTTCTTACGTATTTGTTGCGTGTTGTGACGGCTGCAGTTTGTGAAAATCCCATAAATAGAGCTAAATTGCACACCATTATAACATCACATACATTTTATGATCTCTTATGTGAGTCAGGATTACTGTGTGTGGATTTTGAGAGGCAAGTTGTACACTTGTTACTGGAACTTGCTCTTGAAATGGTGATTCCACCGTTCCTGTCTTCGGAAAGTGCCATTCAGTGTGATAAGACTGAATCTCCCTGCTTCCTTCTTTCTACGCCCTCTGGTGTTGTCAATCCTGAAACAGAAAGGGTGTACAATGCCGGTGCTGTCAGAGTGATAATACGTTCCTTGTTGCTCTTTACCCCAAAGGTTCAATTGGAGGTTCTGCAGCTTATTGAAAAGCTAGCTCGTGCCGGATCTTTCAATCAGGAAAACCTTACATCAGTTGGTAGGAACAATGCTTAGTTCTTGGGTTCTGTTAGTTGATAATTAATTTACAGTCTTCTAAATTGTGATTTTTTGCGAGTTGTTAGGTTGTGTGGAGCTTCTGCTGGAAATGATTCAGCCTTTCCTCCAAGGCTCATCTCCCTTGCTGCTACATGCTTTAAAGATTGTTGAAGTTCTGGGTGCATATAGGTGGGCAGATTCTCAAATTTTTATCTTCTCATGTTCAATATCGTTTCAGTTGTTTGTTTATATCAATTGATCACTGATGTTTCCTTCTATGTATTAGGTTGTCAACATTAGAACTTCGGTTGCTTGTTAGATATGTTATTCAATTGAGAAAGAAGACTTCAGGCGACAGTCTTATCTGCATGATGGAAAGGTTAATACAGATGGAGGACATGGCCTTACAGAGTGTCTCATTGGCACCATTTGTTGAGATGGATATGAGCAAAGTGGGACATGCATGTATCCAGGTATCCCTCGGGGAAAGATCCTGGCCTCCAGTGGCTGGATATTCTTTTGTTTGCTGGTTTCAGTACAGGAATTTCTTGAAAACACATGTCAAAGACAGTGATCAATTGAAGTTGGGGCCAAGGAGACCTAGCTCTATTGGTCAGCAGAAACAGATTTTAAGGTTGTTTTCTGTTGGTTCTGTGGACAGTGGGAACACATTCTATGCAGAGCTTTATCTTCAAGAAGATGGACTTCTAACACTTGCTACCAGCAATTCTGCTTCATTGTCATTTTCAGGCTTGGACCTTGAGGAAGGTCGCTGGCATCATCTTGCAGTTGTCCATAGCAAGCCCAATGCTTTGGCTGGTTTGTTTCAAGCTAGCATTGCCTATGTATATGTGAATGGTAAACTTAGGCACACGGGTAAACTTGGATATTCACCATCCCCTATTGGCAAACGTTTACAGATAACTATTGGCACACCAGCCACTCACGCGAGAGTTGGCGAACTTCAATGGAAGCTACGCAGCTGTTATCTTTTCGAAGAAGTACTTTCTTCTGGAAGTATCTGTTTCATGTACATTCTTGGTCGAGGATATAGAGGTCTTTATCAAGATACAGATCTTTTACGATTTGTTCCCAATCAAGCTTGTGGCGGGGATTGTATGGCTATACTAGACTCATTGGAGACTGATCAGAGTACAGTTTCCGGAACCCAAAAGCCAGACAGTTCCGGCAAACTGGGGATCTCTAGGGCAGATGGAAGTGGGATTGTATGGGATCTGGAGCGGCTTGGTAATCTTTCGCTGCAGCTTTCTGGGAAAAAATTAATTTTTGCATTCGATGGGACATCTACTGAATCTCTTCGAGCTTCTGGATCCCTGTCACTGCTCAATCTGGTTGATCCTATGTCGGCTGCTGCTTCTCCAATTGGGGGTATTCCACGTTTTGGACGTCTTCATGGTGATGTTTATGTCTGTAAGCCTTGTGTAATTGGTGATATCATCCACCCACTTGGCGGTATGATTTCGGTGCTTTCTCTTGTTGAGGCTGCTGAAACTAGGGATATGCTACACATGGCTTTGACGTTACTTGCTTGTTCATTGCATCAGAATCCCCAAAATATAAGAGAGATGCAGTCTTGCAGAGGGTATCACTTGCTTTCCCTGTTCCTCTATCGTAGAATGTCACTGTTTGACATGCACTGTCTTGAGATTTTTTTCAAGATTGCTGCTTGCGAGGCTTCATTTTCTGAACCAAAGAAGTTGGAGAGCGGTCATAATAGTTTGTCTCCCTTAAATAGTGTTCCTGAGGCCACTTTTGAGGAACTTAATCTGTCCAAATTCCGTGATGAGTTTTCATCAGTTGGCTCTCAAGGAGATATGGATGATTTCTCTGCACAAAAAGATGCATTCAGCCACATTTCAGAGCTTGAGGCAGGTGACTTGCCTTCGGAGAATACAAATTGCATTGTCCTCTCTAATGCTGATATGGTGGAACACGTGTTATTGGACTGGACTCTTTGGGTGACTGCACAAGTTCCCATTCAGATAGCATTGTTGAACTTTCTAGAGCACTTGGTGTCCATTCATTGGTACAGATACCATAATCTTACTGTTCTCCGCCGTATCAATCTTGTGCAGCATCTTTTGGTAACTTTACAGAGAGGTGATGTTGAAGTACCTGTTCTAGAGAAATTAGTTGTTTTACTTGGAGTTATACTAGAAGATGGTTTTCTTACTTCTGAGCTAGAAAGTGTTGTAAAGTTTGTGATTATGACTTTTGATCCACCTGAACTGACAAAACGTCAACTGGTTGCAAGAGAGTCTATGGGTAAGCATGTTATTGTCCGGAATATGCTACTGGAGATGCTTATAGATCTACAAGTGACAATAAGTTCCGAAGAGTTGCTTGAGCAATGGCATAGAATAGTATCTTCAAGGCTAGTTACATATCTCCTTGATGAGGCTGTTCACCCTTCAAGCATGCGATGGATTATGACACTTCTTGGTGTGTGTCTTACATCTTCTCCTACATTTGCTCTCAAGTTCCGGATCAGGGGATTCCAAGGATTGATGCGGGTACTTCCAAGTTTCTATGACTCCCCAGATATATATTACATTCTCTTCTGCCTGATGTTTGGTAAACCTGTTTATCCAAGATTGCCAGAAGTCCGTCTGTTGGATTTTCATGCGCTGGTGCCCAGTGACGGGGATTACAATGAGTTAAAATTTGTCGAGCTTTTGGAGTCTATTATTGCTATGGCAAAATCTACATTTGATCGACTTAGCATGCAGTGTATGCTTGCCCATCAGACCGGTAATCTTTCACAGGTTGGTGCTGGCCTTGTTGCAGAGTTTGTCGAGGAAAATACTGATATGATTGGGGAACTTCAGGGTGAAGCTTTAATGCACAAAACTTATGCTGCTCGCTTAATGGGTGGGGAGGCCTCAGCCCCTGCTGCTGCAACTTCAGTCTTGAGGTTCATGGTTGATTTAGCAAAAATGTGTCCCCCTTTCTCAAGTGTTTGCAGACGATCTGAAATTCTTGAAAGCTGTGTTGACCTTTATTTTTCATGCGTGAGGTATGCTTCACCTATTTTTATTACTCCATCTTTTAATTGGGATTCATTACTCTTTCCTTTTTCTGGGACTTTCAAATCAATTTACTACATTGCCCTTTTGGTTAAAAAATAACGCACGGCACATAACTTTCTCACATGTGTTCCATCTGACCATCTCTTAAAATTTTGTTATGAAATCAATTGGAGTGAATCTAAGTGAATGGATGGAGTACAATCTTCTTATATTTTCTGAATCCGGAGGCGATTGTTTTTTTTGTTACGCATTACTTGCCTGAATTTGAAGCGCTTTTATTTGACAGGGCTTCTTATGCGGTGAAGCTGGCGAAAGAACTTTCTGTCAAAAGTAAAACGGAGGACAAATCTTTCGTTGACTTTGAAGATGCCAATAGTTCTCAGAATACTTTCTCAAGTTTACCTCAGGATCAGTCTGGAAAAACATCCATTAGTGCCAGTAGCTTCCCTAGAGGACAGGCCAGCAACAGCTCTGAAGATGTACCTATGCACATGAATGACACGATTCTCCCAAGGGATATCAGTGTGTCAGTCAAGACAGAAGATGGAAACATAGTGGCACAAGATGGACCTACCACTGTTGAGAACCTGGAGGATGTTGCACTTGACAAGATTGTCACCAGTTCATCCAACATGATTGATACCAACTTGCAAAATGTCAGAGGTGAAACTAGGACGAGTATCCCAACAGACTCTCGGAGTTCCACTTCTTTTGCAATGAATTCTCCCATATTATCAGAGAGGTCTAACTCTAAGTTGGGAGCAGCTTCTACTTCATCAGTTTATGGGCCCACTTCTGGTTTAAACATAACAGCGACTGCTTCCTTGGAATCTTCTAACACCACCGAAAGTGATACCCTTGATAAAAAGTTCAGTTATCAAGGACAATCTGCTGAAAACACACTTGTGATAAATTCCAAGCTCCTGCTTGAAATTGACGATTCAGGGTATGGGGGAGGACCATGTGCGGCTGGTGCTACTGCTGTTCTAGATTTCCTAGCTGAAGTTCTTTCTGATGTTATGACGGAGCAGATTAAAGCTGTGCCAGTGGTTGAGCGAATTCTGGATAGTGTCCCACTCTATGTTGAAACTGAAGCTGCTTTAGTTTTCCAGGGTCTTTGCTTTAGTAGAGTTATGAACTTCTTGGAGAGGAGGCTGCTGCGTGATGACGAGGAGAATGCAAAAAAGCTGGATAAAAATCGATGGTCATCAAATCTAGATGTATTATGCAGTGTGATAGTTGATCGTGTATACATGGGTGCTTTCCCAAGGCCTGGTGGTGTTTTGAGAACTTTAGAGTTCTTGCTATCAATGCTGCAGTTGGCTAACAAGGATGGTCGAATAGAAGATGCGTCTCCTGCATTGAAAGGTCTGTTATCCATCGGGAGAGGAAATCGGCAACTTGATCCATACATAGGTGCAATCCTTAAGAACACAAATAGGATGGTTTTATATTGTTTCTTGCCATCATTCTTGGAGACCATTGGGGAGGATGATCTTCTTTCATCTTTAGGAATGACAAGCAAAACTAGAAAGGGACAAATATCTGATCAAGAAGAAACAGGGATTGATATCTGTACAGTGTTGCAACTTTTGGACGCTCACATACGACTTATCTTATGCCCAAGTAATGTGGATGCTGAACTAAATTCTTGTCTCTGTGTTAATCTGATCTCTCTTCTACGTGATGAAAGACAAAATTCAAGGAATATGGCAATAGATATTCTGAAGTATCTATTAGTCCATCGGAGGGCTGCATTCGAAGACCTGCTTGTTTCAAAAGCGAATCGTATGGATGTTTTGCATGGTGGTTTTGACAAACTCTTGACTGGAAGTTTACCAAGTTTTCTTGAGTGGTTCAAGAATTCTGAGCAGATTGTTAATAAGATTTTGGAGAACGCTGCTGGCCTTATGTGGGTGCAATCTATTACGACTGCTTCCAAGTTTCCTGAAATAAGATCAAAATCAATGGAAAATAATCGTGGAACTGAGATGATCAAGAAATCAAAGGAATTGGCTAAATTGGAGGCAAAACACAGGGAACAGATAACTGAACGCAGATATGCACTTGACTTACTCCGAGATGCTGTTTCGACTGAATTACGTGTTGTCCGTCAGGATAAATATGGATGGGTTCTCCACGCTGAGAGTGAGTGGCAATGTCATCTCCAGCAACTAGTCCATGAACGAGCCTTGTTTCCCATTCAAAAAACCCCTGAGACTGGAGAGCCCGAATGGCAGCTTTGCCCCATTGAAGGTCCATACCGAATGCGTAAGAAGCTTCAGCGTTGCAAATTAAAAGCTGATACTATACAAAATGTGTTAGATTGGCAGTTTGACTTCGAACAGACAGAGTTTACCAAAGAGAAAAATGATAATGGTTTTAATGCGTCGGATTCGGGTTCAGGTTCTTTCTCTCAACTTTTAGTTGATGGGCCCCAGCAACTGAGCATAGATGGTGAACTTTATGATGAATTCTCCGTCAAAGAATTATACGATGTCAGAGAGACTTCTTCTGCTAGAAACACGTTGATTGATGATCGCGCCAGTAGTATGAATGAAGCAAGTCTTCACTCTGCTGTTGAGTTTGGTGGAAGGTCTAGTGCTTTATCTGCAACTATATCTGAAAGCATACAGGAAAGGTCTGAACTGGAATCTCCAGCACAATCATCTTCTATGAGAACCGACGATGTTAGAGTCAGCGAGGATAAATCAGAGAGAGAATTACTGGATAATGGTGAATATCTAATTAGACCTTACCTAGAACCCCTGGAGAAAATTAGGTTCAGGTATAATTGTGAACGAGTTGTTGGACTCGACAAACATGATGGTATCTTTTTGATTGGAGAACTGTGCTTGTATGTAATTGAGAATTTTTACATTGATAATTCTGGGTGTATATGCGAGAAAGAATCTGAAGATGAACTGTCAGTTATAGATCAGGAGTTGGGGGTGAAGAAAGATGTGATGTTTACAGACTTCCCGTCCAAATCGACATCATCATGGGCTGCTACAGTCAAAACATGTACAGGTGGCAGGGCTTGGGCTTACAATGGTGGTGCTTGGGGAAAGGAGAAAGTCTGTGCTAATGGTACATTACCACATCCCTGGCGTATGTGGAAACTAGATAGTGTTCATGAAATATTGAAGCGTGATTACCAGTTACGCCCAGTTGCTATTGAGATATTTAGCATGGATGGGTGTAACGATCTCCTGGTTTTTCACAAGAAAGAGAGAGAAGATGTCTTCAAAAATCTTGTTGCCTTGAATCTACCAAGAAATAGCATGTAAGTTCTAATCTTCCTCCCTTCTCCCCTCCTCCTTTTGGAGGTTTGGGATGCCTACTGTTTCTGTTTCAAATATGGTGGTTCAGATGTCGTCATGGGCCTCAAAGACACACTTTTCTCAGTCACATCTGGTATTCTTGCTATTAGCTAACTGAGTACTATGTTGCTGGCGATTTTGTTCAAAATGAGAACATAACATGTAATGCAAATGAATGAAGAGGAATAGAATATGTCCTAGTTGTCCTACTGTGGAGCTTGCCCTTCATAATCCATTCTCCTATTTCTTGCTGCTGTTTGTTAAGTCCCTTTTTTAAAAAAAAAAAAAAAAAAAATAAACACCCTGTTTAGTATTTATCTGTCTTGTGATCCTGATAGGCATGAACAACTTTCCATGCAACAGGTTGGATACAACTATTTCGGGGATAACCAAACAAGAAAGCAATGAGGGTAGCCGGCTCTTCAAGTTGATGGCTAAATCATTTTCTAAGAGATGGCAAAATGGAGAAATTAGCAATTTTCAATATCTCATGCACCTGAACACCTTAGCAGGACGCGGATACAGTGATTTGACACAATATCCTGTCTTTCCATGGGTGCTTGCAGATTATGAAAGTGAAGAGCTAGATTTGAATGATCCCAACTCATTTCGCAAACTTGACAAACCAATGGGCTGTCAAACACCTGATGGTGAAGAGGAATTTAGGAAGAGGTTGGTCTTGGCATATAGGATTGTCTTTTTCGTTAATGATTCTTTTCTATTTATATATGTGAAAGTTTGTCCTTAGCTAAAGTAATTTGTTCTTCCAGGTATGAGAGCTGGGATGATCCAGAGGTCCCAAAATTTCATTATGGTTCTCATTATTCGAGTGCTGGAATTGTTCTCTTCTATCTTCTACGCCTTCCTCCATTTAGCACCGAAAATCAGAAGCTCCAAGGTGGTCAGTTTGATCATGCTGATCGTCTTTTCAATAGCATCAGGGATACGTGGACTAGTGCGGCTGGGAAAGGAAATACCTCTGACGTAAAAGAGTTGATCCCGGAGTTTTTTTACATGCCTGATTTCCTTGAGAACAGATTCAATCTTGACTTGGGCGAAAAACAGTCAGGAGAGAAGGTTTGCATTTCATCTCCATTCTTTTATACGAGTATTATTTTGGAAGTTACAAATTGTGCATTTTGTCATGTTCTTGGCCAATTTCTCATAATCTATGAAAGCAGTCCCCTTTAGAATTGTCATAAATGTTAACCTCGTGATTTTTCATGAATATCTAATAGGTTGAAGATGTTGTACTGCCTCGTTGGGCCAAAGGCAGTGTAAGGGAGTTCATCAAAAAGCACAGGGAAGCACTTGAATGTGATTATGTCTCAGAAAATCTACATCACTGGATTGACCTCATATTTGGGTACAAGCAAAGAGGCAAGGTATGTAGCTTGAGTCGATTTATGATTGATGCAAGTTTTCTTATATGTTGTGGGTTTAAATTGACTTTGGGACTTTGGGTTTCATGTATTCTGCGTAATTTTAGCTTCAGTATCTGCAATTTGTTTGTATTGCTTTGTATATATGGAATCGTTGTGTTGTTTTGTAGAACCTAAAACATCATAACAAACACCTTTTCTTTTTATAGAACCTAAAACATCATCGAGACAAATTCCTTACTACCTTTCTGTTCCGAATGCTGTTTTTGCCTCTATCTTTTTCCACAGTTTTTCACCACTCCTTTACACTCAGATACACTAGAAAAATAGAGTAAATGATGATTGTTAAAATATGACCAAAATTCGAAGATGTGCACTGTGAGTCTTTGTGAACGGATACGGCAGGTCTATGAAAATCAAACACTCTGGAGGCTGTTTTATTTATGGCAATGGACCTTCTGACGTTAATCTTGGCATGCCTTATTTTACAGCGTATACTTTTTTATTTAATTTGAAAAATGCATGAGTGGCACTGTTCGCACTTGTTTCCCTCGATTATTTGTTAGCTTGGTTTCTCTTAGTAGTTGCACTGTGGTATCTAATCATATGTTTCCTTTCCCCATTGCTAGGCTGCCGAGGATGCTGTGAATGTGTTCTATCATTACACATACGAGGGGAATGTGGATATTGACTCGGTCACTGATCCTGCCATGAAAGCTTCAATTTTAGCTCAAATCAATCACTTTGGCCAGACTCCTAAACAACTTTTCCAAAAGTCTCATGTAAAGAGAAAAGTCGACCGAAAGCCACCTCACCCTCTTAAATACTCAACCAATCTTGTCCCTCATGATGTACGGAAGACCTCATCTTCTATAACGCAGATTGTTACCGTGAACGACAAAATTCTCTTAGCTGGAGGAAATACTGTGCTTAAACCCCGAACGTATGCGAAATACTTAGCTTGGGGCTTCCCAGACCGTAGTCTAAGATTTATGAGCTATGATCAAGATAGACTCTTAACGACCCATGAAAACCTTCATGGAGGAAATCAAATCCAGTGTGTCGGTGTCAGCCATGATGGCCAAATTGTGGTTACAGGTGGTGATGAAGGGTTGGTGTCTGTTTGGAGAATTCATAAAGATGGGCCCCGCAGCATACGACGGTTGCAGTTAGAGAAAGCTCTATGTGCTCACACATCAAAAGTGTCATGCCTCTATGTAAGCCAGCCGTACATGTTGTTTGTGACCGGATCCGATGATTGCACTGTGATCCTGTGGGACCTGAGCTCATTGGCTTTCGTTAGGCAGCTTCCAGAGTTCCCGGCACCAATCTCGGCCATCTATGTCAATGACTTGACCGGCGAGATCTTAACAGCTGCTGGGGTTTTGCTTGCTATATGGAGTGTTAATGGTGACTGCCTTGCGGTAGTCAACACTTCTCAACTTCCCTCTGACTCCATATTGTCAGTGACCAGCTGCACTTCCTCGGACTGGCAGGACACAAATTGGTATGTGACAGGTCATCAAAGTGGGGCAGTTAAGGTATGGAAATTGGTCCATTGTACTAATCCTGAAAGTGCCCAAACCAAGCCAACTCCAAATGGGACAGTTGGCATGGTGGTTGGCGAGAAAAGCCCTGAGTATAGATTACTCCTTCACAAGGTACTCAAATCGCATAAACATCCAGTGACCGCACTTCATTTAACCACCGATTTAAAACAAATGTTGAGTGGTGACTCCGGTGGACATTTACTATCTTGGACGTTGCCGGGGGAAAGCTTGAGGGGTTCATCCGGCCAAGGTTGATAAATGAAAGCTTTCGAAATCGATTACTTGACTGACTTGTAGTCTTGTACTATTGGACCCCCCTTAATTAGGCTGCAATCGGTTTGCTAGGGTTTTGTGGGGCCTAACATGACAACCGGGCTCTCGCTGAATCACATTATGAACGAGCACGCTGTTTGTGAGCCTGGAGAAAGATTGGATCCGGACTGAGGATCATGAAGTGGTTCTGCTTGCTGCTCGGGTTCTAAGTTACACCATGAAGGTTGGCTTTCGGGTTTGTGGATGGGTCGGGGTGGCGTCTTACACTATTATATACTGATGTTGGGTGTAAATAGGCGAACTAGGAGTGTAATTTAATTGTATAGCGTTGTCCTTTGTTCTTTCCCTTGCTGGGACTTGGGATGAAGAGGTGAATCATTTTTGAATTGATTCATGAGGTTTGATTACAGGCAAGTTCAACAATGAAATCTATTTGACCTTGAGCATGTACTCGTGCGCCTTATTATTTTTTACTTCGGTCATACTTTTCTCCTCTTCGTTTTTACTATTATTTGTATAATATTCTTCTACTGGCTCGATCCCAAGGTATTATAATTGTTGTTTCTCTTGGCAACATTGTGGCTATTCTCAATCCACATTTTCGTCTATACCTAAGGCACGGAGGTTGTGTAACCATGATCTCAATTGTCATTGAGCCGGGCGTGAAAGATACGACAAATTAGACATTAAGACGTTAATATTCGTCAAGTAATAAGTTATTTTTCGTCATCAACTACTTCCAGCCCACAGGCTTGTCGTGTGTTCAACCACTGACAGCATAACTATTGCATAACTATCTACAAAATGAGTCAAGGTCCTCTCCATTACTTACTCTCTCCATTACCTTTCATTACTTTTCAACGGGTGAGATTTTATTTCGGGACGATCCAATGGTAAGTGTTTAGATGAGAAGAAAGGATAATAATAATTTTATATTGGTGTATTAGAGGTAATGAAAGGTAATGGAGAGAAAAATTAATGGAGATGATCCTTGTCCCTACAAAATGTCAATGGTGTGTAGTTGTGTACGTGCTAACACTTGGTAGATAATCTCATACCTTTCCCTTTCATTGCTTATTGCTCGTATATCGTATGATAGAGACCCACATGAACCACATCAATGTATTATGTATCCTAGGTGACTAGGTCTCCGTTAAAGTTTTTATCGTTTGGGTGCGAGAATGTTAGAGGTGACGAAGTATTAAGACATATGGCAAACTAGAAAACAGTCAGAAATAATTGTTTTAGTCCGCGAATGAGTTGCAAAACCGATGTATCCTAGTACGTGTCTTGCCAGTCGCCATGACGTCTAGTCTAGCGGTCTAGGTAGAAGAGTTTGGTCGTGGACTACTTGCGGTATTGTTGCTATGGATCGTGTTTATCTACGAAGCAAAAATCCCCAAGTTAATAAAAAACCAATAATCAAAAACTTAAATTAGAAACGAAATTTTTTAATTGTTTAGGTGGAAGGAGGCAACCGTCCCTGCTATCGACTACTCTACCGTTGCATATTTGCATATAGTTCCCCCAATCATTATCCAGGATAAAATTAAAAAAAATATTAATAGCTTAAACAACGACAAAAGATATTATGGAAGTTCCTTTATAATACTCGTATTCATTTTACAAAAATATTTATAAGACGGATTTACACAAGTTTATTAGCGGAATATAATCTTTTATATTGGCTAAGATCTCATAGTGAGAGGCCAAGGACTCGAGGAGTATATATTATTCCCCATAGGCCATATTCGAAGTTTCTAACTAAAGTGCATAGCAGAAAATTAGCAAAAATGTTGGCAGTATTCAAGAAAGAAGTAGCAAAGTGCCCAAAAGAGCTCAAAAATGGTGAAAATTGTTTGAATTGGAAGGAAGATTTATTACTTCAACATTTCTCTTCAGTTCATCCTGATGCTGTCACTCTTAATCTTGGAGGTTCTGGGTTTATGGCTTTTTCTTCTGATAAGCAAAACCCTCTTCTCCCAAGGTATTTACCTTCGCAAATTATAGAATAAGACGGTCTTACCCGGTGAGACGGTCCTTTTCTAAGTAAAAAATATAAAAGAGACCGTCTCACACAATAACTATTACTGATCTATTATTGTCTTTCATTTTTTTTCTTGGTCTTCTATGTTTTTATTGCTGTTTTTTTTTTTTTCAATTTTCTAATTTTGGTCAACTGGGTTTTTGATTATTATTTGGTGATGGATGTTCAATTGATTGATTGATTGATTGGTAATTGTTGTTGAATTGAAAATTGTCAACTTTGAGTAAAGTTTGAATCTTTTTGGATTACTGTGAATTTTAAGTTGTTGTTGGCTTGCAACTTAATTGAATCATGTTATTACAACAACATTACCCTTGTGTTAGCAATACAAAGAGACGGTTTTTGAATGATCCAAGATGAAAATTGCGTTGGGAATTGCATGAAAGGACTGCTTCACCTTGGAAAGCAGCGCACCCACTTTACTGAATCATTTTGCTTTATTCCATTATAATCTCGAACCAAATAGTAATGTGTCTTTGGCTTCATTAGAAATAGATGAATTGAATCCTGTTATTTATGGGATGAAATTCCTGAAAGAATTTATCTGTTAGGGTAAATAATTGGGATTATATAGATGATTAGTTTCGAGTAGTATGTGGCGTGAATCCGTGATTGCTGATAAATGATCATTCTTTCTCAGGCTTTTTGCAGTAGTGGATGATATATTCTGTTTATTTCAAGGACACATTGAGAACATAGCTCCCTTAAAACAGTTGTATGGATTGACCAAAACTGCAACTGAAGAGAGCATCATTGTAGAGGCTTACCGTTCTTTGAGAGACCGCGGTACCAGTCCTACTGATCATGCCTTGAGAAACATTCAAGGAAAATTTGCTTTTATCATATATGATGCTTCTTTGAGGACTACTTTCTTCTCTGTGGTGAGTCTATAATCTGAAGCCTCTCTCTTCTTCTTTGCTGACTTATTTTTTGTTATAATAGACTAAAGTCGATAACAACACTATTGCATCGTTGTTAGAGGGGTTCAAAACTCAGAAGTAGTACACAGTCTTGATCCCGTCGTGAACCATAATGGAAATTGCCTCATGATTTACATTGACTTTGACTGCTACTTCACGATAAAAAGAAGCATAGAGCGTTTAGTGAGTCATTTTGTGTTAGTTCATCATATTCCGAAGTTAAAGATCACCGAGTCTTTGATTTCATTGGAAATGAATATAGAAAATAATGTGAATCTTCATCTATTTTAGGATGCAGATGGAAGTGTCCCTCTCTATTGGGGAACGACTTCCGAAGATCATCTTGTTCTCTCTGATGAAATCGAGACTGCAAAGAAAGCCTGTGGGAGATCATTTGCGCTCTTTCCTAAAGGTACTAGTATTTGCAATATCGAACTCACATAGTACTTGCTTAGTTGTATTATGCTTTTTTGCCATTGAGTTTGCCATGTCTGAAACTCAAATGGGACATCCTTACCTATATTTATTGGTCCATTGTTTTAACGCTTTTGAAGTACGATTGATGCTAAACGGCACAATCACTTTGGGATTTAAGACTACCGGTTTGTTGGCCATAGTACGAGTCTTCCATTTGACAGCTTTCTATGTCTTCTCCCTTGCCATCAGGATGTTTCTTTACTTCATCTGATGGTCTGAAAAGTTACGAGCATCCTCGTAGAGAACTGAAGGCGGTTCCATGGGTGGACGATTCAGGTCAAGCATGTGGTGCAACCTTCACGGTTGCTGAAGAGCCTAAGAAGAATACCACCCACCGGGGTTCAAGTTTTGGGATGCCCAGGGTTGATAGCGATGCTGATTGGTCAAACAAAATCTGAGCGGTATTTCTCTTACAAGACGGTCGGTCTCACATTTCATTAAAATGTGAACATACCCATTTATCCTTCAAGCTGACTCATATCCACTTAATAATCGAACTTTATATCAAGCGGTTTCACCATGGATCGCGTGACTGTCTTATTTGAGATTTTGTTATTTTATACTCCGTATTGAGTGGTTCATATTTATAATGATAAACTTTGTTTGGAAACTCGATTATTTTGCATATTTATTTCCATATTGTCAAAATTCTATTACCGTAATCATTTGATGAGCTAAATGATCTCCCTATTTCAAGTTCAAGTCACTTTAGATTTCTCAGATCGGTTTATCGAGTTTGGTACTCTTTATGACTTGACTAATCTTCTAATGATAAAACTATTGAGTCTCACACGTCTCATGTGAAACGCCACAAGGCCAGCCATGTCTCATCCCCCTCTCGGCTCTCACCTCTCAGGCACGGTGGTGCAGTTAGTTCACGATCCTGGGGCCGGTCCCAGGTCCCCAATATTAAACTCAGGCTCGTCTTAAGCCAGTCCCTTGCCCCTTGGGTCGCTTTTTGCCCGGCCCTCTTGCAACCTTGTTCAACCTGCTTCCTAGCCCGTGACAGTTTCATGTTCCCCAACCCAAGCCCGACCCACCCATTTGACCACACCTAATAGCTAGGGATGCCCGCTAAACATCCATCCACCCTTTTTGAAATGGACGGACAAAAAACCGAAATAAATGGATGATGGATGCAGCTAAATCCAACCTGTCATCCATCCGCCACCCGCAGGGCCATAGAGGCCAGCCATGTCCCCTTCCCCTCGGTTGTCATTCAATATTGTGTAAAACGGATACCTACAGCATAAAACAACCCCGTAAATGCTAAAACATAATTATGGAAAAAATCCGTTTTACAATATACTTGTATATAAGGTCGCCTTACACAAGTATTTGTGTCCGATTCCTAAGGGTAGTCCACTTAGGAAATCCTATATGACCTCTTGGCTCGAGTCATGGAGTCATTGGATTGCATCTGGTTTGGGCTTTAAGATAGTGGGCCGTATATTGGGCTGTCTTGTATGCTTATGGACTTATTGTACATGAATATGTTCAAACAATAAGAATACAAATACGGAGTACAACAAATCATGCATGTTTTGTGTAGCTTGACCAAGGATGCATGAACATGTTTTCTTTAATTCTTGACGACATTTCAGCCTTGTGTAATTCTTTTACATCTGTTACTTGGTTGTATACCGGTCGTGCAAACAATAGCGTAGCGCATGCGTTAGCTCATATTTCTCCTAGAGTAGTTGGTAGAGTAGTGTGGTCGGATGTTCTACCTCCGATTGCAATTCTACCTCCGATTGCAAACAATTGTGTTTTATCTGATCTTTCATTAATGCAGTAAAGCTTTCGGGCTTTTCCTTTCAAAAAAAAAAAGGATGCATGAACATGTTTGATCAATAAAATGCAAATCATTTTTTTTAGCTTGACCAAGGATAACTATGAATTGGTATGCTATATGTTAGAATCATTTTTTAAAAATAATTAGCAAAATTAAGTTGACTATTTAGCGAAATAAGGTTTATAATAAACACGCCATTTCACATGGTGTAAAATGAGAAAACAAGCCAATTGATTGACATGTTCTTGTTGTATACTTCCTCCATTCCATTAGATTGTATACATTTGCTTTTTGCACTAGAATTTAGGTGGAATTTAAAATTACTTAACTACCCCTTATCCCACTTTTTTTGTTCCAATTTAGGTGGGTGGTACTCAAATAATAGAGGGGTAGTATAGTCTTTTAGATGGTAAAAGTTGGACCAAATTAGAAATGTATACAACCAAATGGAATTGTCATTAAAGGAAAATGTATACAATCTAATGGAATGGAGGAAGTACTATTTACCCATCGTCTCTCCTTTAACAAACAATGTACTTAGATTTTTCTTCACTATAAAGAGTCATATATAGTCGATTTGTTGTTGGTGAATGTCACCATATTATCAATAACTTTATCGCTTAAACTAACTGATATTCTGCGATTCACTAACTCGAAACATGATCAGTCGTTTGCAAAATTCTTGAAGATTATTAAGTTAGCATTATCCTATCTAAGAGCTTTGTCGTTGTGTTTAAGAACAAGAAACTGTTAATTACTCTAAAGGAAAATGAAATGGCGCCACCCGGTGGCGCCCTATCATTATCCTACTCTAAATGTACTTCAATATAATCCACATTAAAAATATTCAAGATGAACTATTTTCCAACTTTCTTGGCTGTTTTCATGTACTTTATTCCCTACCTTAAGATTCCCAAGATTCCATATGCAATGTCCAAAATTAAATCTCACAAGTCACAATTGCGCAGCCATAAGCATTAAGAAATTAATAATATGTCTTGCTTCAGACGGTTTGAAATAAATTGGAATAAATGTCACCATTTTCTTAACCGAAGCTAACCATTTAATGACAAAATGTTATAACTAATGTTATCACTTTTTACCCTGAAATTGATGGTACCATTTTACCAGAAATAGTAACATTTTATCGTAAATTTATACGATAGCCCGTCTGATATAAGAATTTGCGAAAAATTAATAACTATTCCACTTTTTTTTCTTTTTTCTTTTTGTGAGTCCTCTAGAAGTAAATTTATACGTAAACCTTACCAAATACAACATCCAATTCTTCGGAATTGTCCCACTTTTTAAAATTTTTGAGGACTATTTTAAACAAGCTCGGCAATTTCTTGGAGGGAGTGGAGGGAGTACCATATAGGAGTACACTGTAACACTGTACATGCAAATATGCAATGCAACACAGGAATAATAAACTTAATACTCCCTCCTACCCATATCTATTGTCCCCTTTGTTGAATATATGAGTGTGGTATTTTAATCAAAGGGGACAATAGATATGGGTAGGAGGGAGTAAGCAACTTCAATACTTCATCAAGTACAAGTACTGTACAACAATGCCAATGATGTTATACTATCATTAAGCTAGTTCCTCATTAAGATGTTAACTATATCTTCGATCTATTCATTTCATTTCCATACGTTTAATCTGTTTGAAATCTCTCTCACATATTTTGAACAAACGTATGAAAATGAGAAATATTTTAACCAACTTCTATTTTGGCTTACTATTCATGCTAACATACAAATTTGGTATATATTGTTTAGTTGGAGGACCTTAGTTATTCAAGATTATATATGAGAATGCAACCGAGTGAGATTTTAGCTACTTCCATAGTCCAATACTTTGTGAGACTCAAATTCAAACTAGACCAGATATATGCTGACGATAAAAATAAAATTTAAAATTTACAATTAAACCAAATCCACATCTTCATAGACAATGATGCAATTTGCAAACAAATCAATTACTCTTTTCCGTCACAATCATCGTTTACATTTGATTAGAATATCTCTCAGATAGAATTAATTAACTTAAGAAATAATTGGGACGAAGGAAGTACAAATTAAACGTACCTTCGAGTAGTAAAACGGTCTTGTTAATTTCATTAGTGAGCCCATCAACAGGTGAAGATGTCAGCATGATCTAATCTTACCCTAATAATTATTTTGATAATTAATTAATCCAAGAGGTAAATCGAGATCATGCTGGCAGCTTCATCTACTAGTGGTTCACATTATAATACTTGCATCATTGAATATGTAAATATGTTTATATATTTATACTATTTATGCATGTGTTCATGCATTATATATCTCAAGCACTATACATATAGATGGAGAAAGCTAATAAGAAGAGATTGTAGAGAGAAGTGAAAGAGTACTAAACATCCGAGGTATATTTATAGGGAAATGAAGTGAAGAATAGATCGATGGTATTTCTAGGGGTCAGCACGCCACTCGCGGATCCATGTGTGATATTTACGGGCCGAGTTAGAAATGAAATTTTCTTTTTATAGTTTAATACTCTAACTAGTCTTATGGAGTACTCTATATGTTTAGAGGTATTTAGGTAAAAAATATCGATTATTTTCATTATTATTCTGAGATTTGGAGTAGCGAGTGCTACTTCTTGCTTCTAAGTAGCTCCCTCTATTATACACGGGATTCTGAGATATTGATGTTGTATAACATAATTTTAGGTTTTATACAAGTCTCTTTATATTAATTTGAGTTATTTAACTTGTGTTTTCTTGTTTAAAAAAGTAGGATATAAAATATGACTTACGGAGTACCAAATTATTCCGTAAATAATGTGAAATTAATTATTAAATACAAAGATAATACTCCGTCCTACATTATTCATTTTCAACTACTTTCTTCAACCTTTAATATCATCTTAAATAGGACAAAAATACATAAATAATACAAAGTGTGAAAAATATAGGCAATAGGGTACACTATTATGCATATTTGTTCCATGTAGAAGAAGAGTAAGGTATCTCAACCTAACAACATGGTCATGTGACTCCATATATACCTCTCAATGCAAGTCGGTTAGTTCCAAATAAAATCAAGTGTTACATTATCTAATTAAAAGACATAATTTTACGTAAACGCAAGTGTTCAGAAAACAATATCGAAGAGTTAAATTACGCTTAGAATGAAGCTAAGCAGTGGCAGAGCCAGGATTTGAACTCGGTGGATACCAAAGAATTTAACCGGGGTGAATAATTATATTAATCGTATAAGAAAAATTCGAAAATTTAACTAAAAACTCACTCGTAAAATTTTTAACCTGTGAATTGAAAAATAAAAGTTCATTTCAAATTTTATAGAATTTTTAACCGGAGTAATGTATTATCATCTTATTTAACACAAAAACTATTCAAAGAAATATTTTCTTTGAATAACAACTTGTTACCCATTTATTATAAATGCGTGACTAAACATTTCGATGATAAAGTTAAGGTTATTTTATAGAGTACCTTACCTTATTTTTCAAACATTTGTTTTGATCCCTTTGGTGGGATTTGGGAAGATGGAACCAATGGATGGACGCAAAGTCATAGCTTTCCCCACATAATCAAATGTATCAAATAAGTGGAAAGATAATAAGTTAGGAGTAAGAAAGGTTCTCCAAGTTGTTAGCTTCAAATGGCTTATGCACACATCATGAGATTGATTCACTTTGGAGTGCTTCCAAATTCTAAATACCATTCTTTTCTTATTCCCATTCCCCTAAACTAATTAACTTCTCCATTAAGATTTGGCCAATATTCTAGCTTAATTATTAGTTGATTGTACTAGAAAGGATTAAATATCATTTGTGATAATTGATTGATTGATAACATAGAAATGACGATATATTTCTTAGTAAGTTTATTTTTATTGTATAATTATATACAGTTGGTCTCTCATGTGACATGTCGTAAGTTGCATGTAACGGAGGAAATATAATCATTTTAAGATAAAAATGTTATTATCCAAAAAATTCTTATCTATCACAGTGATTTTAGTCACCTTGTCACATTTTGGGTAGGTTTATAACTAGGGTTAAAATAACTAATTATCCTTATTAGTTTAGAATTAGTTTTGATAGGTTCAGTTGAGCTTGACTAAACACTTGATTTTATTTGGATGTTGGTAGGGTGTTCAAGTGGTGATACTTGGGTAGGATGACTAAACTTAAGCAAATAATGCATTGTCTTAATGAATTATCCCATTTACAAATTTCATGAACTAACTATCATATTCCTTTTCTTTTTCTTTTTTTGAGCCAAAAATTCATAACCCTTTGATTTTGATTTGGTTACGCTTCGCTCTATTGGGATAACTGGATTAGTACATAAAAACTTAGGAAATACGATATCTCATTAAGTTATTAAGCGATCCTTTTTCCGTATTCCTTTATGTGTTTTCCGTAACTGTCTTGTTCTTAATCATGGCTTAATATGACTCTTCCATTTCATACCTATTTTCGTGATATAAAAAATACCCCTTGATTATATTGATTGTGACCATTTTCATAAGTACATCATTTTTTTTAATCATACGTACCTATTTTATTACTTCTGGTATCATTTTGTCTTCCAATTATAAAATGGTCTCTCAATAATTTGGTAAGAGAACGACTCTTAGGAGACATGTTGTGTGAAGTATTAGTGCTATGATGCAGTTCTCACGTTATTTTTATCGTGAATCATTTTAAAACAACTTGCTTGCTTGTTATACTAACATAAGGAGGCGATAAGACACCGTATATCCGAACCCTCTTATCCCATAATAATAATTTACATAATTTGTGGAAGACATCGAGATACTGTAATCATGTTGTACTCCTATTGGTAGTAGAAGTGGTAGAGTCCAAGTAAAATGTAAAGAACAGTGTCAAATGCAGGGATAATATAATTAATAACAATACATTGAAGCAATTCCATAACTTTTGCCCAAAAAAAAATGGTACTATGATCGAAAAGAAACCATAACACGTCGTAGAATAGTAAATTCAAATAATAGTAGAGCAATTTGCGGAGAAAACATAATCATATGATGTCTGAAAATTACGGTATCTATTACTACTTGTAACTTTTAGGAAACTTGAAATTATGCAAGACAAAAAACCCTAGCTTTAAGTACATTTGACCCTCTTTATTATATCATTTTCATTGTACCATTTACAAATAGTTTGCCATGCATCCCATGTTCTTCATTCTAGCTAGAATAGGGCATGGAAGAGATTAGTTGGAGTCTTGGAGATAACAATGAAATAAATAATAATCGCTGGTCGTTTTTAAAACGGACTTACTTTAAGATGAGAAATATCATTATTTTATAATAAAAAATGGAATATTAGCAATTTAGCACCAGGTTTGGGGAGGCCTGTCGTTGTCATCCACATTTCAAGCCCAACGGGTATTCGTGTGAGGGGGCGTGTTAGAATATAAAATTGATCTTGGGACTCCAACCATCGGCTTAAGCTTTTGGTTGAGATGGTTTTTTAACAAATCATTTAATTATAAAAGATTATAAGTAAATTTGACACTTTTTAACAATAAATTGATGGTAACATTTTATCGAAAAATGTTACTTGTTTCGTCTCGGTTAGTTGTTTATCTTTCTATTTTAGAAATGTATTTGATGGGCATCAATTTGATCCTACAAGCAAACTCAATTGGTCCATTTGTCATTTACTAATTGATCATCTTCTTTTTTCTTGATCTTTGTGCCAAAATCAAAAGTAAGCAAATGACCGAAACGAAGTAACATTTGATCCGTCTTTAATTTGCCAATAAATAAAGGAGGATAGATTCCTTGTAGAACTATATATGAAGTTTTCCTCAAAAGAAATGCCTAAAAAGTTTAACGAATTAAGATTATGGAATTTACAAAGAAAAAAACCAAGTAAAAGACGACAAAAAGGGAATTGATTCACCCAAAAAAAATACATATGCAATGATTTTGAAAAGACCTAGGCCCATGCAAGGCTTATTGCAAGCAAAGAGCAAACTTCAATCATAGATGATTTGAGGGTTTTGTGGATTGGACACCAATGAGCTTAAATCCCTACTAGACACATGTTATTGAGGTACATCCTACTCGTCCTAACAATTTCTTGTTTAAGACGAGTAATCTTTCTAAGGTTTAAAACGAGTTAAAGAATAGAAGTATATGAATAAAACGAAATCAAAAAATTGTCTAAAATACTCAAGTGGATGATATTTGACCCACTTTAATGTTAAGACGGACATCTCCATCTAAAGTGAGAATAGGTGACTCATCATACATAATCAAGGGAATGCAAAAGAGTACAATTGTGATTACTAATAAGTATCCACAAAATATGAATGGAGCACTACTTTAAATCCATACAATCGACTCAAAAATGACCTCATCATGTGTGACCATAAAAAAAAAATATTATACTCTGTATAACAACCTAAAACAAACAACTCGGATAAAGCATAAACATATACTCTCTTCCACATGCACAAAAATAAATGACCTGAATCCGAAATAATCCTCGAGAAACGTCCCAATTAGTAGAAATGAACAATTTGAAAGATTGGATGAGACATAGATGATCAAGTAAGATGTTTTGAATAGTGAGAGCAAAGGGAACAAAGTAGGGTGAAGGGTTCATGTTGTTAGGTCAAAGTGTAGGGCGGCACATAGTGGACTGCCCAGCTGTGTGTGTGTCTTTCACATTTTCAAACAGCCAAAGCCAGTGAGCCACACACTGTAGCCAAGACTATGAGAGTTTGCAATCTCGCTCCAGTGAAACCGTCTTAACTTAAAACGACTCTCACACCCGATAAATATAGGGGTGGAGATAAGGGGAAATTGTGAGAAGTTTGAAATTAAGACGGTTTTAAGCAAGACCAATTGTTAGGTTTAAAGAGAACGTTTTTTTCTTACATGCTGCTCCGTGTTAAATAAAGGTCGACACTGAATTGCGTAGTAAATAATGTCGCGACAATAAAATGCGATCATAACAAAGATTTAAAGATTATCAAAATTGGATAGTTTCCGCGTTCAACAAAGAAAAAAAAAAGTACTTCATTTGTATTACTAGTGACACTAGGTCAATCTTAGCATTACTCTCTCCATCTCAATCATTTGTTTACCTTTTTATTATTCTTTGTGAGGAGTATTTTTTTTTAAAGGGATTTGTGAGGAGTATTTTAACCAAAGGTAAACAAATGATTAGGACGAGGGGGTATTTCTGTTGAAAGTGTTTCAGCACAAAGGCCAGTAGTCTTCCCAAGCCATAGTGCTTAGATTTTCGAGTTTGTGCTCGTGGCCTAGTTGTTGAAGATAACCCCTCCACTCATCCCCGGCATGAGAACCCGACTCACATTTCTTCTGACGGATATGTTCCAATTCCGAGCACACAGCAATCCGTTTTGCTTCAAGGTCGGTCCTTCGTGCAATGTACTCATCACGATTCTCAAGGTCGAGTTTTGCAGCATCCTCGACCTTTTTCCCCAATCTCAGAGTCCGATTGTCCTCTGATAAAGCCAGTCTTTCTGACGGAAACTTTGTTGACTCTTCGATGCATTTTGACCATCTAATCCCTGCAGACTTCTGCAGGGCTTGCTTGATGTCGTCTTCAGAGTTCTGAAACCATTCCATGAAAATAGATACATTTTCTGTTAGGAGTTTATCAAAACCACCATTTAGAATATCCATGTATTTCTCTTGGTTCGGTTTAGGTACGAGGATGTCTTCAAGAGAAGCTCTACAATGGGTTATCAAGTATTTCATAATACCAATGGCGGCGTTTCTTGCCTCATTTCTTTGATCAGAAAAGAGCGCGGAAAGGGTAATGCAGAGAGAGCTATACAGATTGACATCAAGATTCCCTGAATGAAAGACAATTTCTTTGTGGGCATGTAATAGTTCCAAGACAATGCAAATATCGATCCCTGCTTCTTCTCGTGAAGAGATTGGCGATTCCAACTTTCGTTCCTTATGCATGCAACCTGAGGAGGAAATAAGACTGTCTTCTCCGAGAGTTGCCAAGAAGGATGGAAGGAGACAGTAGAGGATAACTCGATTCGTGCTCTTAATGATCAAATCAATTGGCTGACTTCCTCTCCAAATAGACAGTAGGCCTGTCCAAGGCAGGGATGGTTCCTCATTTTGACCGTCTTTCTTCACGAAATGTAGTATTGATAAGCAAAATTCAAGCACCCTTATCACACTTGAAGGCTGAGGAAAAACACCAATGTAAACACAGTCAGCTATCAAACCGCAAAACGATCCCAAATTTGACCATAAGTTGCTGTTATCCAACAGTTGGTCTTCCCTTTGATCATTGTTAAGGAGTCGCCTCTCAAGATAGTTCATTATTTTATGAAGGCAGAGAGCTTTAAAAGTAAGAACAGTATCAGAATCGAAATTTAAAGGCACGCTCTCTAAAGTGGTTGTGAGAGCCGGAAATGAATTTGTTTGCTGAATGAGAGATTGTGAGAGAACTTCTGATATTAAATCCAAGACAGCAGTGGCTCCTGCTGAACCTATATCACCAATGTAGCCGGAATTGTCTATTTCACGAAGAAGACGGGAAGATGTCATAAAATGTGTGGTTTCATCAGATGATTTTTGAGGGCTAGACTCTGTATTCCAAAAATCATCCCCTTCACTCGCTAACAAGGGAGATTCTGTGACGATTTCTGGAAAATCATGTTCACTTGTTGCCTTCAATGCCAAATATGTCCTACAGACATAAGAAGAAATAATTAGTAAACGTTATGTAGAAATGATTGAAGTCCATGCCATACCTAAAATGAAACTCAAAAATTGACCTAATGCCTCAGCCATCAAGGACTTCTGCGAATGGCAAGATATCGGTGGTCGGGATGTATACAGCCTCATCTAGAGAGGGTATTTCCGGATGACATATAAAGAAATTTAGTTTTAAATTATCGCTATATCACAATAAAAAGAAGCACAACCACGTAACTAAGCAATTGAACTGGTTTGCTATATTCCGTCATAATTCAGAACCAAAGCTATGTTACTCTGACACAACACAGTGTGGAATGTCAGATATGGTTTTTTCCGTGAAATTTTCATTCTTTTGGTCTAAATGAAGTGTCGAATTGTCGTGTCATGTTGGACTATGAAACTTTGAGTGTCCGAGTAACAGAGTTTGGCTACACTGGAAATGAAAACACAATTCAAAGATTGCATGATATGGGATAAAGATAATCAACAAACCTCACAATGGAGAAATAAAGCTCCACACAGCTTTCGAGAAATTCTGCTCGTGCACAAATAATGGAGAAAGCGGGCCATACTTTCGCCAAATTAGCCATAAATCTCAAAATTGAAGTTGCATTTGCAGCTGAATCCCAACCAAGCACTGGAAGAGCATGACTGCTGTGCGGAGAAGCTTCACCGTTCACTTCTTCAATAATATCAATGTTACCTTCCACAAACTCCTCAGTAACAGCTTCAGAGATGGTTTCGTTATGATCAGCAGTAATTTGCTTTAGTCTTAGCTGGTCAAACGTCGACTTGACCATAGAGACTATAGAATCCAAAAGGGGACTAAATTTCAAGCCATTAGAATCCCCGTTACTTGTCATCAATGCCTCAAAGTCGAGAATCCCAACTTCTGGTAACTTTGGATATATAGGCTTGCTGAATATCAGGCAAAACAAAGTATAAAGAACGTCAAGTGAATCATTATACTTTGGAAGTACCTGAATTAGGGACTGATAGCCTCCACTCTTCTCGAATTTAAGAGCAAACGTAGATGACGATGTGAGGCACATTCCTAGAATGGTGATGATCCATCCCATGGTAGTAGGATGAACAGCTTCATCAAGAAAATATGTGATTAGTTTTGATGAGACAATGGAGTGCCATTTCTCAAGCAATTCCTCCGATGATATAGTTACTTGTAAATCTATGAGTGCCTCCAAGAGAACATTTCTCAAATTTACACGCTTGCTTTTCGACTCTCTCATGGCATGGAGAGGCTTCGTCACTTCAAATGGATCGTATGTTGTTAGCATAAACGTTGTTACACTATTCAACTGTGAATCATGAAAATTACCTTCTAAGAGAACTGTAAGTAGGACAGCAAATTTCTCCATAACAAGTATGTCGATGTCATCCATATGTAAAGCTACTAACAAATGGTGGACGATGTTTTTTTCATGCAAGATAACGAGGTTATGATCTTTGTATTTATATACAGAGACCAAGGTCTCAAAGAAGTTTAATATTTCAAGCTGGATAGAAACAGAGGCCATCACCCAAATTGTCCAGTCAAGCAAAACATGCTCTGATAAATCTCCATTAGAGATCGCACCAGAGAATGATGGAGTGATAGCTATTTTGGAATCCAAAGGTTCGGTGTGGTGACTAAATGTTCCTTCGTCAGCAATTGTGTCACCCTTACTGTCATGATACTCAGATAAATAAAGCTCATCAAGGATCTTTATGGTTTGAACTTCCGGGGAATTTGCCTCAGGAAAGGGTTCGAGGGATGACAAACTATTTTGAGCATCGTTTAGGGATGAATCCTTGTGAATAGTAATATTGAAGAGAATACGCAGACATTGGACGTCAACCAAGTCTATTCGTGCTCGAAGGAATAATGATAGCAGCTGATAACCTTTGCATGCTTTCATCTGTTTAGCTCTCTCAGGATTCTGATGAAGTGTAGAAGCAAGTAATGTCAAGGCTATATAAAGCATGTCACTTGTTTCAGCACTTTCAACAAGAGCTAGAACAACGGCAATCCCTGTGAATGGGTGGATGATGTTTCCAGTTACACATCGCCTACAAACTGAGATATCACCGCACAGATGTCCAGAGTGTGGAATGCCTGAAAAACGAGGGAATCCAGCCACAGAAAGTTGAAAAAAGACAGTGAAAAAATTATACAGGTTACATTTTAGACGGTGCTAAAAATTTCTTATCAAATAATTTCGGAATTTGGATACTCCCTCCATTACAGTGAATAAGCTACAGTTGACTGTTTTCCCCCACTAAAATGGCAAATGGCCTATTCACTGGAACCTAGGATTCGTAAAAAAAATGAAGATTTTGAAATACTTACCAGTAGGGTAAAAGGTAAAGGATACAGGGTCAGCAAGATTGAGTAACCTCAAACTCTGAGAAGCTGGCAAAGCTTCTGTTCGTGTTGCGTTGAATGCATAAATAAGTTTCTTTCCACAAAGCTCCAACCAAAGATTTTCCAGCATCTCCAAGGTGAAATCTGTTTTTTTACCATCTGACTGAGAAATTACTACTTCATCAGCAGTCAGAAGACTTTCTGTGCAATCACCAGATCTATCTTCACCTCCGACTCCCTGAAATCGAACTTTGTATCCTCTACCAATAAAGTACAAGAAATGAATACACTCGCGTGAGAGCTGTTCCTCGAACATATAAAAACTTCGAAGGGCCCACTTCAAGTTGCTCACTTTTGCATGTATAGCAGACACCCCTGATGTTATCAGCAAGTTTTGTTCAGCTAACAATGGAGAATATCTAAGTTCTCCAGTGTGCCTCAAATTCCCATCAACATACATGTATACTATAGCAGATGGGTGCTCGGCAACCAATGCATTTACGGGGCCGATGTTAACAGCAAGATGATACCATTCCCCTACTTCTAATTCTAAACTAGAAGATGAGAGTGAGTTAGTGCCGTTTATATCAAGTGTTAACACACCATCCTTAAGATAAAGTTCTTCACTGTATGGACCGTCTTGATCTGTTGTACTAACAGAAAACAATGACAGACTCATGCCTGTTTGCTGTGAATATAAATTCTTATATTTGAACCAGCAAACATAAGAATAGCCTTCCGCTGGTGGCCATGACCTTTCCCTTAAAGGCACTGCAATGCAAGCATGCCCCATTTTGCTCATATCGAGTTCCAAACAGGGTCCTAATGTAGCACTCTCACTGGCCAAATCTTCCATAAATAACACCCTTCCCAAAATATTGACAAGATTATGGCTTGGATTAATTTGCCTCATTTTTAACAAGTACTGAACAAGCAGCCGAAGTTCCGAAGAGGACAGCCTAACATTTAGAATTCAGAAAGTCAGTGTTTTCATTAAAGCAAGTAAGTTAACATTTTAGTTCCCACTTTATGATTTACTCCGTAGGATATTTTCTAAATTCCATCTCTTTACCATAGTTTTAATGAAGATAATTACAGGCCGAAATACACCATGCAATTCAGAATTGGCTTAATTGTAGCTAATTCTAGACAATCTCAGTTGCTTATCAGCTACTAATTCACTAAACCCATCCGCCATACAAATCAGAACAAAGCTATTAGCAGAACTAGAATATGAACATCATCATAAACTTCAAATTAGCTCCCACTTTAGTGAACTTGTAACTCTACACTATTGCAAAAAATCTCTCTTTACTGTAAAATACTACTCGTAATTCAGATACTTAACCTGCTGAATTACCTACCTGTGACCTCTCTACACAATGCACTTACCATCAAAATTACTAATCTAAATCAAATATCTTGATCACATGCAATGGCGGAGCCAGGATTAACGATTAGGAGGGGAGAAAAAGTTAGGCGGGGCGAACAAGTAATGCTATAAGGGAAAATCGAAAAAAAAATTGAAAATTTGAACTAAAACTTTAGCATTTTTCATTGCTCAGTGATCAACATTGTTTCAGGTAACATTAGGAAAAAGTTATCAGTACAGTATAAGATAAATTTCCCCGAAAACACGAATTATAAACATTTACTGCCCACAATTATATCACAAAATAGCAAGAACAGAACAGAAACTACCAGTAAATGCAGAAAACAATGAAGCATTGACTTCAGTAAAGAAATTTACCCTGAAGGGAAATAATCAGAAGAAATATCTTCAATTGAAACTCCATTTTCTGAAGAACTTGACCTTGTTAACTGATTCCCAGAAAAACCCACTTTTCCTTTAATATCCTTAATCAATGTGCTTACCCAAGACTCCATTTTTGCATAGTTTTGGTATCTGGCTATCTAAATTTTACAGCTTTTGAATGATAATAATCACAGAAAAACAAGATTAATAGTAATTTATATGCATTGAATATTATCATCGTGCAGTAGACTAATGCTATGATTCTCAGTTGCAGAGATGATGCTACAACGTGGTCAGCACACCCTTTTTTGTTTTCTTTATTTTTGAGCTGAAATTTGCATGTTATTTGGGAAATGTTCATTGGGTCATTTCGTCGAACAGATGGTGTGCATTACCAATTGGGCGTAAAGAAGGGGGGATTAGAGATTCTTATTTGTTCCTGCAAATTATAGGAATGTTTTCTGGGGTAGGTGAATGAGGTGGGTGCGCCCGTCCCAGTTGGGACGGATACGACTAGTCGACTATTATACTAATCGATGGTCGGGTGTGTAATGTATTGTACTTTACCCATCCCAGTTGAGACGGGTATGAGTACAATACAAACCGATGGTAGGGTGAGTATATATATTGTGCCCGACTACTTGTACAGAACTACAATTACAATGCATCTTAGCGGATAGGACCTACGGGAAAGGGGTTGATTTTACGTCATGCTCGACTCTATACTCGCTTTATAAGAATTTATTTATGTACGCTGGTTTTATACACGTATTTGTGTAAAATCACTTGCAATTGAATTTGTAAGATGGTCTTTCAGTATAAAACGGTTTAACTCTTAATTCACTGCTTTCTGAAATGGAAAATGAGGGCAATTATTGCTTGATGCCATGATGGTGAGATGATTGGCAAAGTTGACAATTTTTAATCGACTTCCATACATGTAATTCAATCACATTATCGATCTCAATCATCACTACATTTGTGAATTCTCACATTATAACGCGCTCAATTTTGTGGATATCGATTAAATCTCGGTTGTAGTAATCTTATCGGTTAAATATTGGTCTTATCGTGTTATTTACTTATATCGCCTAATTTTCATGTTACCGTAAATAGAGATTTGGCATGGCTCCGGAGCAAGGATGACACTCGTGAATAGAGAAACATCTCGAAACGAATGAGATAGGGAAATAATACTAGTTATTCATTATTGTTTTACATTAAAAATGGCAGTTCAAATTCATGATAAACAGGTGAATACAAGGTGATTTAATATCTTGTTTAGTGGCGGATCTTGGAGCAAACAATAAGGAGGGTCGAGGTCGACTTTATGCCTTATGCTTGACATAATGAAGCTTGATTCTTAGACTTTATGCTTGAAATCCACTGACGAACAACTTCATCAAGTGATTTGGTAGAATCTCCACATTCATCGACCGAGGATCGAGCTCGACTCCTAAATTCCGCCATACGAGTCGCAATTTCCGTACCCTCGTCGCTCTCCAGCAAATCCTTGACAACTTTCGCAATATTATCAACTTCGACTATGCCCTTTTCATTCACTTCCGGCCTCAATGCCACTTTCAATCCTCGATCCAGCATTGCTGCATTAGTTTTCTGCTCGGCATATAGCGGCCAAGCAATCATAGGCACGCCGTGAACTAAACTCTCTAGAACCGAGTTCCAACCACAATGTGTCAAAAACCCGCCAATTGACTTATGACCAAGCACCTTAACTTGCGGTGCCCATGACCGGACTAAAAGTCCACGTTCCTTAGTCCGGTCAACGAATCCAAAAGGCAAGAACCCAAAAGAATCATCCTCACCATTAACACCAAAGTATGACCCGAATGACGATTCATCATCGGGATTCCGAACCACCCATAAAAACCTATGCCCGCTTTTCTCTGAATTTTTTTCTAAAATAGGAAGTTTTCAATATGATTTTAACGGAATGGGTAACTTTTGAAACTATTAACCAAAACTAGGCACACGTAGGATCGGATTGGCGAAGCTGGAAAAAGAATTATAGTCGCTCCCTCGGTAAGCGACTTTGTTCGTCGTCAAATAATAAAATCGCTCTCTCGGTGAGCGACTTGCTTTGCAGGTCTACTTACCCAGAAATCCGTCCTCCCCCTTATTTCATTATTCCCAAATTAAAATCCTAATTTCTCCTTAAAACCCTAACATTCCTCTACCCGATTTTTCCTTAAAAACTCTTCAAATCAATCAATCTTTTCGATTAAAGCTGAAATTAGTACTCTCTAGCAAATACCAAGCAAGTATTTGGGTCGTTTTTTGTTCAATCTCCATTGAAATTGAAGGTATTGGCTATTACTTTCATTCTTAATTATTAGCTAGTTTATGATTATAATCCCATATTTGTTAGTATTGTTAAATTTAGGTGGTTTAGTTTAATTTATTTTGGTTATAATTATGGAGAGAAGTAATTTCCCATTATTGTGTTATTGGAATGGTGAAATAGTTGAAGGTGATGGATGTGTAAGCTATGTAGGTGGAAATGAGTCTTTTATTTTTGCTAATAGTAATATGAGCTACAATGAACTCCTTAATGAGGTATACAAAACCATTGGTGTTGATAGTAGTAGGTATAAATTAGCGTTGAAAATGAAGTTTTCTAGTGTTGGATGTTTTAAGGTTGTTTCTTTATACAATGACCGTTCTTTACAAGCGATGTGGGCTAGTATATGTCATTCAAAGGCGGGATCTATGGACATTTATGTTGAGTTGCTACCAATTCAACAACCCCAAGTGAGTAGTGCAAATGTTGTACCAAGGGTGTCATTTACTAGAATGCTACAAGGTCTAGATAGTGATACTATAATGCTACAAGGTCTAGATAGTGATGATCGGTATGTGTCATTATTAACAAATAATATTGGAGTAGAGGTAGGTGACGATAATATTGAAGGGGATAAAGTTGAGGATGATGTTGATATAAGACTAGAGAATGCCAATGATGACGATGATGATGATGATGATGGCATTGATCTTGTGTCTCCTAGTGCTCCAAACCCGGGATTCACTAGTATTTCTAATTTTGATGAAATACATGGAAATAATTGGGCTAATTGGAAAAATGCTGTCCCTTATGATGTTCGGGGAGAGTTTTGTATTGGTCAAACATTTCCTAATAAGAGATCTTTGACGGATGTAGTCACATCGTATAATTTAAGGGTGAATCAAAGTTTCAAAGTTCATGAGTCA
>JAGPOY010000015.1:25654-38124 GCA_018983105.1 Silene uniflora | reverse complement strand
TATAGATAATAGTGATTAGTGGAGTTAATCAAGACACACTGCTCTTTAATGTAATGTTTTTATGCATGCAATTCACATTAATTTCAACACAATAGATACGGCATCATGAAGTTTTTATGAAATTATAGATCTTTTTCCTTCTTGATCTGAATTATTATGGTTTAAGTTTCGTAAGAAAGTTATCATAAATCAATTTATAATTTATAGATGTATCTGGGGCACCCCTACCATCACTGACGGTGGCCTTGCCCCACCCACTGTACATACACCCAAGGAAGCTTTTTCGAGGTTTAGGGGTAGTGTTTATGGCGGTAGAGTGGAGGCTTCAAAATGGGGTGGGGTGTGTTGTGTGCAGTGGTTAGGGCTGTAAGAGCGCGTCGACGACTGTGGCCGGAGGTGGTTGGGATGTCGTAGGCGTTGGCGATAGTCTAGGATGGTAGTATATGGTGGCATTGTGGCAAGTGTTGGTGGTGGTCATGGGTTTGGTGGTGGTGGATGTTAGAGGTTGGGTTGGAGAGGTTGTTGTGGTGGTGGAGGGTGTAAGAGATGAGGACGACGATGGGGAGGCAGTGGGGAAACGACATGGAGGTTGCTATGGCGGTGGTCGCAGGTTTATTGGCGGTGTAGTGTGAGGAAGTGGGTAGGGCTGAGCAAAACCGGTTATCCGCTCCGGTTTTGCAAACCGGTTCGGTAACCGGTTTTAAAAATTGGTTTTTTTCCTAAACCGAATCCGCTCCGGATTAAATCCGGTTACCGGATTTTTCTGAATTTAAAAACCGGATCCGTAAACCGGTTTACCCGCTCCGGTTTTCATAACCGGTTTCAAGAAAAATGCACAATCAAATGCATAGAAACACATAAAAAAATTAGGTTACCGGTTTAAAAACCGGTCTCCGGTTTTGAATTTACATTATTTTTTTTATTTTAACTTTCTAAAAAAGAAACCGGTTTAAAAACCGGTACCCGGTTTTGAATTTTTTACAACCGAATCCGCTCCGTTTTTATTGTAAAAAATCCGGTTCGGTTACCGCACCGGAAAAAAACCCGAATATTCGGACTCCATAATTCGGTTTTTGGTTCGGTTTCGGTTTAAAAATACGGTTCGGACTTTTTTGCTCAGCCCTAGAAGTGGGCACGCGGGACGTCAGACTGGCACGCCCCAGCAGAGTTTGATGCGTGCCTTTTATGCACACTTATTTCATCTATTTGCACGCATTTTTTATGCATTATTGAGTAGCGTAAGCTACTATCTCCCTTGTATTGGCTACTTTGCGCGTGTATTGTATTTCATGCAGGTTATTGATCCAAGTATGCGAAAATAAGCCAAAACCCGTCTTTGGAGTTGCAATCTCGGCGTTGGTGAGAAACACGCTCGGAAACCATCCTTTTTGGAGTCCTTAGTGAAGTAAGGAAGCTTAGCGAGCAAAAGAAGAGCTTCACACCGATAGTGCCTACTTTGAAGAGCCATAACTCAAGTTCTACAACTGATAATTAAGTGATTCAAATTAGAGATGAAAGCTTATCCTCTTAGCTTTCAAACGCCACGAAAAACGCTTGATTTGGCCAAGTAACGAAGAAATGACGTCCGTTTGAAGTTCAGTGCGCGTAACAGGAATTGCGCGCTGAAGAAAAGTGGTCTCTGTAGTCGATCGACTGGCACTTTTTGGTCGATCGATATTTTGATGATTAAAGACCTATGTTCGTTCTATTTAGTCGATCGACTACTTTCTATTATGACCGAGATTTGTGAGTTGTTATCTCGGCCCATTAGATGCTTGTTTAATAATTTTAGTCTTCTTAATATCAATCAATACTATATATTAATTCCAGAAACCAAGGGACTTGAATGTAAATAAATAAATCTATACAAATTAATTATACTATATAGTTTTTAATCATAGCACTGTGCGATGGACCCGTACAAGGGACCTCAATGCAAATATTATATAGTTTTGCCTTAAGTATAAATTTAGAAAACTTTAGAATATGGAGATTTTCCTTAAAATAAACATGCCCCACTTATGGTATTAAATTATTAATTATATAAAGAAGATGTTAATTTTTTAGCATACACAAATATAATACTATTATGTTATATTTTGGAAACTATTAAAATGTAAATAAATAAGTTAGATTTCCAAAAAAAAATTATAATTTTCAATAATTTTTTTTGGTTTGATTTAATGCGTATATTATATGTAATATATTTATATAAGTATATAAGTCTCTTAAAATTGCATGCCTAAATAGTAAAAATAATTTTCTTAGTAGTGAAAAGAATTGTATTAACATTGGATATACTAATGCAGGGGTAATCATTCACTCACTTGAATAGTCAAAGTATCAATATTAGCAACAAGCGGAGGTAGTGAAAGTAATAGAAGTAACAACAAGAGTAGTGAAATTATCAATACGAATGTGGCTGTAGTAAAAGTAGCAATAATTACGGCGGGGTAGTGAAAGTAACAATATTAGCAACGAGCGGGCCGGGGTAGTGAAAGAAATAGAAGTAACGACAACGAGCGGGCGGGGGTAGTGAAAGTAATATAAGTAACAACGGGAGTAGTAAAATTATCAATATTAATGCGGAAGTTGTGAAAGTAGCAATAATTACGGCGGGAGTAGTGAAAGTAACAATAGTAATAACGAATGTAATAAAACTAATAATAGAACTAACAACAAAAGAAAGTATATATGAACATCTAGCTAACCAATCGATTTAAGTAAAATATTAATAGCGGGAATAATGATTTTGTCTAACAATTTATTTCATCGTAATTTTAATATATGTCATAGAAAAATATATTAATGCTAAATTTATGAGTTATGCAACTTTAAAATAGTTGTATTTAATTGAAAATAAATTTTAATGCTAAATATAGGTAGCCCGGGCGAAGCCGGGCACCCATACTAGTTTAAGGAGAATTCAGTAAACATTATTGGGGTATCACTTTACACTATAAAACACTCTTGACGTTACCTTTGCTCTTCAATTGCTGGATCTGAAACTGTAATCTTTCCCTCTTTCGGCAATCAATCGACCTTCGTTCTTCCCTTTATTTTTCCTCTTTATTTCAATTTATTTCTTTTCTCTTTATTTCCCTTGTTTGATGCTTAATTGTTATTCTCGTACCTTCGTCATGTTTAATTCGATTATTGATATAATTATTATTGTTATAGTTAGTTTGAACATGCATAACTAAATCCCTTGTGCTAGGATTTAGGGGAGCCGTGGTTTGTGACGGTCTTAATTAGGTTTTAGATCTGGATTAATTACTGCGTCTGAATTGTAATCGTAGCATTTAATTATGATTAATTAGTTAAGTGCACGTAACTGGTTAATTAAATGGGTGAACTCCGATCTAGATCGAGAGATTGGAAAGGGTTAGACCGGCTACGAACAATATAGAGTACCCTGATTAGAGCGAGAGCAAATTAGGAATATTTCTAGGGCGAATAGTGGACCGAGAGTACCTGTTCATTACTCTTTAGACCGTTTTTATGCTGACCCTTGACTTTACTTTTGACTGTTGCTAGACCACGGTGAACCGACGACCCTAGCTACTTCTCTCTATTTTTGTTAAACTTATTTATTTTAATCCTTTTCTCGTGTCCGTAGTTTAGTTACAACAACAAATTAAACCCCTAATTTGGTTACTCAGACGGACTTATATTTTACAAATAGAACATTTGCGTCCCTGTGGATACGATCCCGACTTCCTCTACTACATTAGTTTAGGCGAGTTGGTTTATCTTTGATAGGTGTACGATTTAGCCTGTCACAGCTCATGACTCATTTTCACAAGACACGGAATTGGCACGACCCAGCATGCCATGGGCCGTGCCTGGGCCGAAATCTAAGAACAAAGATTGTACCTAGCCCTGACACGACATGATCAATCACGACACATCACGCCATTGGTCGTGGTCGTGCCTGAGCCGTCATTTCCAATTCATCGGCTCGACATGGGACCCAACTTCCCGTGCTTGGGCCGTGCCATTTTCTACTCCGAGCACGGTGGGCCGGCACGAGGCATGACCCATCAGGACTCACTTTCATCTCTATGTATGGGTAAGTGAGCTGGGGAAAAGAGAATCTCATTTCTCTAGGGTGAGGAGCAAGAAGTTAGGAGGCGTTTGGTGTGGGGGTGTAAGGAAAGGGAAGGAATGAAAAACCTTCGTTGCCTTTGTAAGTGTTATTTGAGTAAATCTGTCATTCCCTTGCCCTTCTCCTATTCCCTTACCCCATTCATCTAATCACCCTTAACATACATCCACAACTACCCCACCCCACGCCTGTTACCACCACAACCCCACCCGACTTGCAGTCACCACCCCACCCCAAAATGATGGCCCTTCTACAACTTAAAGAAGTTTGGGTTAAAGAAGGGGTTAAGAGTATGATTGTTTTTGTCAAACAAACACCATTAAAAAGAATCATTACCTTTGGTTCCGTTTTCCTTTACATTAGATTCCTAACAAAATGATGGTGGGCTTGACCGTCACACCCAATCAAACACATTTGTAACTCAACACACAAACTAAGTAGATAGCGAGTAAGTCGAGGTCGATCCACGGGACGATGAGCTTTGGGTTCTTGGTTTATCTATCCTAATCAGGCAAGTGTCACAATTATAGGGAGTTTGTAAACTAAACTAATGCAAGCAAGTAAATAGCAAGGATTAAAACAATAAGGAGGAAAACTAGGAAGAGTGGGTTCATATGGGTAATCAAATGGTAGTCCAAGGATGAGTGACAAGGCTAAAGTCGTATCACCTTAATCAAAGTAAACCCCAAATACTACTAACTAGAAGCTAGTGGTAAGTCAGGTATCGTATCCACAAGGAGGCTATAAAAATCTATTTGCTAAGCTAAGTCTGTCTCAAAGTAACAATTTGTAGGGGTTTTGTTTGTTTAGCTATAACTAATGACGATAAAAATAAGTTGTTAACAAGAATATTAAAGAGTCTAGGGATCAAGTTCACTGGGTCAATTGTCCGGGGATGTAATTTCATCAATTATAAGGTCAGTCGAATTACCTAAGGTCATACGGTTACGGTCGACTCGAATATGATTTTTAGATCTGAACTTAAAAACGTACGGTCGCGATAATTAAGTTAGTCTATCTGATTGTCGTAGCCTATACTAGTCTTATTGATACGATCGGCAATAATCCTAGTTCATGCGATACTAATTATATGATTCAGGCCTAAATCAAACAATTAGGTTAAAACAACAATCAAACGATAATTCATGCGACTAAACTATTAAACGATTCATTAATCCCCTTTCATTAACTCAGATCCCTTTTCACCCTAGATAAGAAATTTAGCTACTCATGCTAACGAAAATAATAACAACAACGAATATAGAAGACATGATAAATAATAGGAAAGAAATTAAATGAAATAGAAATTGCATAAAAGGTACCGTAAATTGTCGTAGATCCGAAGGCAATAGAAAGTAGCAATAATAAGAATAAACTAGGCTAAGAGTTATGAAAATAATAAAAAAGCATAACCTAAAACTAAGTGTCGAATTAGGTTTTTATAGTAAAAGTCTAATAAACGAAATAAGGAAATTTATCCAGCGGGCTCGGCGTTTAAGGAACTCGATCGAGTTCATGTCAAATCGATCGAGTTTCAGTTTTCCAAAGTTGCCAACTCCCGACATTTGAATTTTTGGAATTTTAAGCAGGAACTCGATCGAGTTTATGTGAACTCGATCGAGTTCATCTCAGCGCGTAATTCCTGCTTCGCGCACTGAATTTCAAACGGCCGCTATTTCTTCGTTACTTGTCCGAATCAAGCGATTTTTATGGCGTTGGAAAGCTAAGAGGATAAGATTTCACCTCCAATTAGAATCACCTGATTAACATTTGTATAACTCGAGATATGGCTCTTCAAAGTAGGTACTAGTTATATGAAGCTCTTCTTTTGCTCGCCTAGCTTCCTCACTTCTCGCTTCTTCAATTCTCTTCCTTTACTCTTCTAGTTTTCCGTGCCATGCTCCGTGTGTTCCTCCATGCCAACTCCGTGGTGCTCATTATAGTCTTTTGTTCCACAAATGCTTCATATTTGCATTAAAAACACCGAAATGCGGAAGTATCTCATTCTAACATAAATGACATGTAAATAGCTTAATTTAGCACGAAATCCATATCAAAAGTATTCAAGGGGAGGCATATAAATGTATATAAATATGACTCATCAATGAGTCTTAGTGTTTGGTCGAGGTCATAGTAGAATAGGGTCGAGGCTTTCGATCTTACAACCCTTAGGTCGGAAAGGGCTAGTGACACACGTACACCCTATCTCCCCTACTAGTCTAGTGCATTGTTGTTAAAATCTCGATCCGGATCGTAGGATCTTACGATTCTACGATCCAAAACGTGGTGACCGATCCCGATCCTAGGTAGGATCTTAAATTTGTAGGATCTTACGATTCTACTTGTCCAGAATTTGTTTAAAGTAGAATCTTAACCCGATCCTACGATCCTACGATTATACGATCTGATCCTACATTATTAACATATCAAATTTTCCAGTTAACAGAATCTATATATGACTCTTAAGATAGATATATTTACTATAAACGGGAATAATTTAGGGGCACATGCTAGGATAATGGTGTTTTGAGATTTAAACACGAGATTTTAACATATTTGATAACATAATTATGTATTTTAGTTAATTTGTAGGATCTTACGATTCCTACGATCCGATCCTACCGATTCGATCCTACTAAGCTCATCGATCCAAAGCAGGATCCCGATCCTAACAACATTGGTCTAGTGCAAGGTCTATCCTAACCTACCACCGAGGCTCTCGATCTTACAATGGAGGTTGGAAGGTAGCCTAGCAAGCCTTGAGGCTTTCGATCTTACAAGGTATGCATAGACATAAGAGAATCGATGCGAGTTTTGTCATTCAAGCATTTCATCAAACATTACATGTGCACTAGAAGGCTAGATAATACAACAACAATTTAATCAACTAAACAACTCATCATGTGGTATGGATTTACCCTTTAATGTTCCCCATAACCCCCCACTAAACCTAGCAAGGTCACTACTCACTCATTCTTATATGGGTCATGCAATCAATGGTGTCAAACATCTTAGCATCAACAAACATGGCGAATAAGCAAGGGAAGGAACAAACTTTAAATAAAGATGAACAAGTAAATAAAGGGATTAAGAACTATACCAACAATAAAGGAGATGAGCATAAATAAAGAAGAATCCTTGTATAGAGATGAAGATTTGTCACCAATCTTCAATCATAAACCCAAGGGATTCAAGACTAATCTAATGAACAAGTATTGAAAGCTTGATTGTTGAAAGATTAATATTAATATGGAAGGATTGAAGAACAATTGATGCGTGCATTTCATATAGACTTTACGGGCCATTTTGGCACGCATTTCTATGTCAGTTAGGTGATTTCTTGTCACTTTATGCCCCGAATTCGCTACTTTGTACTTTCATTGCCATTTTGCAGGTACAAGCTGAGAAGTAATGAAAACCAAGCCGGAACTGTCCCAAAGCACGCATATTTAGAAGATGGAAGAGACGGAACAGATTGCTTATGCATTGGGAAGCGTGAAATCACCCCTTATCCAAGTCAAAGGCCAAGATATGAGTCAACACGAGTTGCAAGAGACAGAAGACCTCGATCGACCCCTGCTTATGGTCGATCGAGAGGAATGCTTAAGCTGAAGGCCTCGATCGAGCTGTCATGTGCTCGATCGAGTGATCACTGCTGAAGGAGTTCTCGATCGAGTTGGTTCTTTGCTCGATCGAGAGGATGGCTGAAGATTGTTACTCGATCGAGTTAATGATATCCTCGATCGAGTAGTTTATTGTTATGGGCTTTGGTCCGCAACGCATTAGGTTTTAATTACGCATTAGTTTTATTATAAATAAGGATTAGCTCGCTAATCAGAGGGGGATCTCTCTTTATCATTATTCATCTTTCCCTTAGACTTTGCTACTGTTACTTGTGGAGATTCGGATTTGGCTTGTCTCGGTTCCTGATCTACAACTTTGTAATCATACTCTTTCCCTTTTAATTAATTCTTGTTTCTTCGCTATTGTTTTTATTAATTTCATTATTAGTTATAATGTCTTATGTTATTATCTTAGCAATTTCTAGTTTAGTATCCCAAGCCATGCGTAGCTAATTTCTTGATATGCTAGGATGAGGGAAACCGTGGTAGAAGCATGATAGGTTTGACTTGTTAGGTTAGTATTGAGATAAGAATCGTTCTATGCAGTTTAATCGTCGATTGGTTGAATGAATGCATGCAGGAGACCGATTATTTATTTAACCCCGACCCGGATCGAGAGATTGGTAGGGTAGACTTGCTTAGATACGATAAGCGATTCCTAATAGGGCGAAAGTCAGTTAGGATGACCTTAGGGTGATTAGAGACCGAAAGGGTATAATCATTGGTTTGAGACCGAAAGGAGATAACCGTTGCTCTTCTTATCAATAGACTGACCGACCTAGTTAACCCGATAGTGTAGTTACCACGGAAGACCGATTCCTGGCATATTTACCCTCTTATCTGATTCTTATTCGTTCTTTCCTTGCTTTATTTCTCTTATTCCTTTTTCTCTCCTTTAATCTTGTAGTTGTTAGACAAAAACAAACAAACCCCCAATTGGTTACTTTGACGAACTTAGTTAGTTATAGGGTTCCCTTCTCCCTGTGGATTCGATACCCAACTGCCTCTACTACATTTAGTTGAGACCGGTTGGTTTTATTTTTGATAGGGTTGCGACAGCCGTGTCAACAATTGTTGAATGATTAAAGTTTGATCCATTCTAATCTATTCCTAAAGGGGGCTTAAGAAAACTTCTAATCTAAGTGGGCATAACCCTAGAATTATCACAAGTTGGGTATTTATACTAAGTACAAGATTAGGTTAAGTAGAGGTGGAGTGTCGTTCAAGGACAAAGCTGAGTAATTAGGGGCAGCCCGGGTCGGAAGGCGGTCGTCCCGGGCATTTGTACTTCGAAGTCGCCCGACTTGCAAGGAAGTCGCCCGACTTGGCAGGAGTCGACCGACTTGGCAGGAAGTCGCCCGACTTCCAGTACAGTTGCTCCTCTTTTGCTTCGTCCTGCTTCAAAATCAGCGCGGGTCTTTCCCTAGCCCGTGGGGGCTACTCTACTTAGCTCCAATTCTTTACTTAGGCCTTTGGTTACGTCTCCTTTATATGCTAGGTCCTTGGATATCGTCATTTTAGCTCCGAAATGCTACATTTATGCACGATTTAGCTCCTCCGCCTACAAGCAAGCCAAAACCCAATAGAAAAGCAAATATGAAGCTAAAGAGCATGAAAGGACTCTAATAAGTGTGTAAAAGCATGTGAAAATAGGTTTGTTAAGGGGGTAAAAGTGCAACTATTATGGTCACATCAAATATCCCCAAACCGAACCTTTGCTCATCCCAAGCAAAGAGGTGAACAAAAACCATGACCCTTATTATACTACTACTACTAGCATATCCGATGTGAGACAATTAGCGGGTCTCACTCCGCCCCTTCAACTCACAACAAAATATCCATGAGGTAGGATACCTTCTTGCAAGGCAAGGTGGGGCTTGCCAAAATGGCGATACATCCAATATGAAGCACACGAAATAAGCAATGGATGCATCAATCAAAAGAAGTCACCACTTTCCTCATCTAAGTGGCGGAAATCATCTAAAAGGGAAGTAATTCAAGGGTACACACTCCACTATAGATATTAGTTCTCGAAGCCACTAAGTCCAAGAGGATACAAACAAGTCACCTCCAAGTGGTGTCAAACTAGGCTACTTTCGTCCACAATTGCTAAATGCTTTCGTCAAGAGTAGATTCCCTATGGCGTTAGAAAACACTGTAGGATCACGGAATCCCCCTCTTGCCTAGACAAGAAAAAGGGTCGTCCCCTCTCTACCATGCAGCAAAAGTATGATCATCAATGGATAAAGGGTTCAAGATATGTATGAGTCTTCCATAGGTAGCTTGCTTTTGGGTTATTTCCCCCATTTTTGTAACATTCGACATTCAAGAACATTTCTTGCCATTTTTATTGATTTGGCACTTGGTACTTTTGGCATTTTTGCCTTTCACTTTGGTTTCGAAATTTTTGAACAATAGAGTAACCCCATATGTAGCGAGGGTACGTACTCTAGCAAGGCATAGGAGTCTATTTTTGCTCCCTTTTTTATGCAAATATTTTGGCTTTGATTGAACTTGGAACTCAATTTAACGTCATTTTTGTGCCCATTCATTTTTGGTTAACAATATGATGATGGTAGAATGAAAGAACGGTTGCATGACATCAAGAGTCACCTAGGAATAAACGGTAGCCAAGGAATTATCATGCCACAAGGTACTCTAGACTAGGCAGGCCTTAGTCCATGGGTCAAAAGATACTAGTAGGACACAACCTAGGGTGTCTTGAAGGTATTCTAGCAAACAAAGTCTCAAGGAGAAAGAATATCTACAAGAGCCTTATGTACACTTGTCTAACTTCCCAATTAGGCATTTCACAAAGTTTTTCCTAAATGCAACTACATGCCATGCTGCAACTAACATATATACAAGTATAATGCATATGCTCTAATCAACTACATGCCATATAATCTAAATGCAAGCTCTTAACAACACATAGGCACATAACTGCTTCACAAAATATCACCACACACTCTTTGGCACAAAAGAACAAGTAAGGGAGTAATGGATTGAAAATATCATACCAAGCGGTTCTTCTTTCCCTAGCAAGCCTCGAATGAGGTGTAGTTTCTATGTGAGAAGAGTATGAAAGCACACATATATACAATCTACACTACAAATTAAAGAACAAGTTTTTGGTTTTTCATAATTTTTCAATTTTTTTGGAATTTTGAAAGTTTTTTTGATTTTTTTTGATTTTAGAAATAAAGTGGAATGTCTCAATTCCCATCCCCACACTTAAATCGGACATTGTTCTCAATGTTCAAGTGGATATAGAAATTGAGTATGCATGAATATGCATGAGCATGTGAATGTATGAACTATTCTAAAGGTTAGTAATGCATGATATATATTACAAATGGATGCAAGTTATACTAAATGATGCATGTTTTCGATTAGGTAGAGAGCTGATTTGGATTAACTCGGGTTACTTATGATCAAACCTCCCCAAACCGAACCGGACACTATTGCTAGTGCAAAAAGGAGGGGGTTCGGTCATGAGTGACCATGCATGAATGCAACTATAATAGAAGCTTGTGCTCAAACTTCCCCAAACCACTTGTAACACTATTTATAGTGTAAAAAACTTGGGAAGTTTTGGCCACAAGGCCATGCATGCTATGCTATGCTATGCTATGCTATGCTTTAGTCAATTTGAGTTTTCCTTGGAGCAAAAAGATAGTCACCTCAAGTGTTGCCAAGGTGTGGGCCTTACAATGAAGCTAAGGCTCAAAAACTCAAGGTAAATTCAAATTAACTTAACATGAAATGAACTACTCCCTCCATTCTTTAGTAATGTTCCCATTTGTAAATGGCTCAACCACTACAACAAATCCCTTGCATTCTTGACGCTTTATGGTCGACGCTTTTAAAAGGCGTCGACCCATTTTTCCCACAAATATTCACTTTATTTTTTTTTTTAGGTAGAATGTGAAATTCTCATTAAGCTCATAGAAATAGGATATTACAAAGATATGAGGTAAGTTACAATCACACTCACTATAGACCTTACTAACATACATCAAAAAATCTAGGCATTGATCATGCCTTTCTCAACTAGCCAACTCCTACACTTGCTTAGTTTTGCTTCCTCACAAATAGCACTTAGCCTAATTCTGACCATCCTTTGCACTTCTTGAAGAATAATCTGAGGCCTAGTTAGCACACCATCATGAAGCGCCTGATTCCTGCATCTCCATAGCAAATAAATCAAACTTGAAATCCCAGCCATTATCACCTGCTTTTGTAACAAATTCCTGCATCTCCATCTCAAAAGCCATGTCAAGTTCATACCATTCCAGGTAATTCCCAACCAATGAGTAACTAGTTGCAGACAGATTGAACTGAATTTGCACTTAAAGAATAAATGAGCCTGACTCTCTTGCTCAGTAGCACAAATACAGCAGAGACCATCAGAGATGACACCAAACTGCAACAGTCTTTGCTTAGTAAGCAGTCTGTTGAGTACATAAATCCAGTTAATGAATTGCACCTTAGGCAAGCTCACTCTGTTCCAGACATAAGGCGTCCAAGGTACCTTTGTTCCAGCACCCAGCAGCCATTCATAAGATGTATGTAGGCAATAAGGCTTCAGTAACCATTGCTGAGTCAAAAAACCTTGTTTCAACAGCTCCTTAACTCTGCAAATCTGTCTCCAAACCCAGCTAGAGTTGGAATTAGGCTGATAAGACCACCAGTCTGCATGTTTTATATAAATGTGGTGAACCCATTTCACCCAAAGA